>OZ038451.1:471138-753138 GCA_964036195.1 Sphaerolaimus hirsutus | reverse complement strand
CATTTTTCGACGTCTGCGTACGTTTCAGACAACAATTTCGTACTTGGTTTTCAAAAATTTTCTTGTGAAATAATAACCCCCCCTCGAAATACCCCCCCCCCCCTCGTTTAACCCCCCCCCCCCCCTCTCGGGACCACTATGAAACAATCACCCCCTGGGGGGTATTTCGAGGAAATACGGTATAAGAGTAGCTGCGATGCAAATAAGTAGTAATAAATACATCATGTACCTTGCATACATGATATACATCATTCCGGGGGGGGGGGTATTTCGAGGGGGGGTTTATTATTTCCCCAGCCCATTTTGAGGGGGGGGGTAATTCGAGGGGGGGTTTATTCAAGGGGGGGGGGGGTAATTCGACGGTACATTACTTTTAAGACCAGTAGTATGATGCACACTTCATTCATAAGAATAAAAATAGCCATAAAATGAATTGGCCATCGAGCTTACGCAATTCGGAGTCAGTTATCGCAGCATAAATTTTCCATTCCCTGGCGCTTTTTTGGCGCTTTTTCAAATGCTAGCGCCAAGCGCCAATGGCGCCACCGGAAAATAGCGCCAAGCGCCAAAAGCGCCATGGCACCTTTCGGAAGCTTGGCGCCAAGTGCCAATGGCACCAGAGCATTTTAGCGCCAAGGCGCTTTATGCTTTGGCGCTAGCGCCAGGCGCCAGCGCCATGGCGCTTTTACATCACTAGAGGTGACACAAGCGCGCAAAAGAGAGGATGCACACCAAAATATTTGCGTTCACTGTATATCAGTTCTCTCCCAACTCTTCTTGCAGGCCCAATGCAAAACTGGACAGCAGTTTTGCAAATGGAACTGAGAGATGTGCTGCCAATTTTTGCACTTCTTACTTTTGGTTTTTTAGTTGCACTGATTTCATGCACATGTGAAATGATTTGTGATTTTTCACTACTGGTTTACAGTAAAGTGAAGTTGTTGTAAAATGATGTCGTAAAATTTATTTAAATGAGTGTGGGTGATGCTACCGGTCTCCAACTTTTTATGGATAATATATGTATCAATACCTTAATTGTGACCGATGCTGAGTGTTATCAGCGACAGCTGGAGCTAATTGCAAATTTCAATTTTTTCATTTTATGTCATCATTTTACGTCAGGGAACAAATTTTACATTTCATGTCAATGATTGCATGCAACCATCGACGTAAAATTTAAAATTAGTTCCCTGATGTAAAATGATGATGTAAAATGAAAAAAATTTAATTTTGCAACTTGCTCCAGCTGTGGCTGATAACACTCAGTATTGGTCAAAATTAAGGTATTGATATTTATTTACATACAGGATGTGGCAATTGAGACCTGCGCTCTAGATTTTGAATAACTTGTCACTGGGTGGTCGGATTAATGTCAAATTTTAGGTCAACATGAAAAACTAAATAGGAAAGAATCCCTGAGAATATGGCTGCGATAGCTCCACTCGTTCACAAGTTTTTCATGCGAACGCGTAATTGACAATTTCCACCACCATGTGATATCGTTCAAACGGGATTGACTTCTCGGGACTAGTGATGTAAAGGCACCGGTGCCCCGGTGCCCCGGTGCTGGGCACCGATAAGGGCACCAGCACCGGTGCTGGTGCGGTGCCATTGCAATCTTCAGCTGTGCCATGCCGGTGCCGGTGCCATTTTTTTCAGAATAGCACCGGTGCTGGTGCGGTGCGGTTCCATTTTTTTGTCGGTGCCAAAGGTGCTAGCACCAGGGCCAAAGTAAAAGGCACCGGGAAAGGCACCGGCCAAGGCTTCATGTGCTGTGCAATTTTGTGCATAGTATGTGCTTATTCATATTTCAAAAAACAGCAATATATTTACCCAACCGTTTTTGCCTATTATGTAAACCTCCCATCAAATAAATATACCTACTGTGAAATGCATTATACCCGATATGTGATCTGATGAGCGAATCTAAAATTTTGTTGAATTTTTTATCATTTTTATATTTTATATTTATCTTACTTGTTTGTTGAAAATTTGTTGTCAGTTTATGACAGAGATAGTTCCATTCTCTGTACAGCAACGACTCCGATCAGTAGACAATAGTGGCTATGGACATTGCAGTGAATTAAATATTTTATCTTTCATTTGTAATCATTGTAATTGCTTCATAAAAGTGATTGCCACATCATTCTGATCATTTTAAGTGCTCAACCATCAAAATCGGTTGAAAATTCATGGAAATATGCACTTCGGTGAGACCACAGAGAAACTGCGCGATATTTACTTCAGAAATTCCAGCCCGGTGCGGTGCCTTTCGGTGCCGGTGCGGTGCGGTGCCATTTTTCCCGGTGCCTTTAACATCACTACTTGGGACCGGGATCGGGATCGGATTGTTTTTTTTATATTTTATTTTCGCAGCTGCACGCCTAAATGCGTGCACGCCCGCCACCAATTCGCTATGCCCATAAGGAAATAGGCGGGCGCTTGCGTAATTGGTTGTAAAGCTAGGTGGTGGAAAAGTGACAATTACACGTTTCCATGAATAACTTGCGAACGAGATGGGCTATCGCAGCCATATTTTCAGGAATAGTTTCCTATTTAGTTGTTAATGTTGACCTCAAATTTGACATTTATCCGACCACCCAGTGACAAGTTATTCGAAATCTAGAGCGCTGGTCTAAATTGCTGCACCCTGTATATTATCCATAAAAAGTTGGAGACCCGTAGCATCATCCACACTCATTTGAATTCATTTTACGACGTCATTTTATGTCATCATTTTACACTGAGCTCTAAACTCGGCTTTAGGGCAAAATAAGGGCACATCAAAATGGATCTATGACAGAAATCATCACTTAGGTTTTACAACTTATTCACTCGGTCTTAACGTCCTCGGAATGTTTTGAATGAGACAGTAATGTATTACTGTTGTTTTTGATTCCAATGGACTAAAAAACCCACAAATGTAGACAGGTACCACAACAAAGACAGTAATGATTTATCACAGTATCACTTTCCTACTGATTACTCAATAACACTTGAAAAATCATGCTCATAAAAAATTGAAACAAAATACAAACATGGGCAGAAATCATCAATTAGCATGAAGTTACTACAATTTGACCATGTAGTATGTATTTCATCTCCAAAAGTCAGCTAGATGGGGGTACACATGCAGTCCTAGCATGTGCCACATAACTTCTTGCAGTACTTCTGCACATTGGGATCATGCTTGCAGTTGGACTTGTACCTAGGAGCACACCATTTTGCCTCATCCTTGCAGCCACCTGCCCAAAGATAGGGATCAAATTTTTGTGCATTAGGTCCAAACTCATGTGCTTACAAATGCTCAAATGTAATTGCACAAACTTTGTCAAATTACATGATGAATATGACATTAAAATAATTCTGCTACTGTTTGGGGTACTATTCACAACCTGCTTGTTTCAAATTCTTTACCACCATCTACATTTTTTGACATTTTTAGATTATGCCAAACAGTGCCTTTTCCATTACTTAGCGCTTGAATGCGTCATTAGGATTGAGGAAGTGTGCTTGTACTGAAGTCCATTCACAGCAAAAAATGGGTGTGTGGATGCGCGGTGAAGCGTCGGGAAGTGTCTTCACGCCAACACTTCCCGAACGCTTCACCAAGCTGCCAGCGCTTCCACACACATCACGAAAATCTGCGTGAAGGAACTTCACGCTTCTTAATATGGCGCTCCCACGCAAATGTATACGCGGGGGAAGCGTGTGGAAGCGCCAGCGCCGTGAAGTGTCTTCCACATGTTTGGATGCGCGTGAAGCGCGTGGTGAAGATAGGTGAAGCGTGTGGAAGACACTGCACCCAGAATCTCGTGATGTTGGTGGAAGCGTGTGGAAGCGTGTGGAAGCGCGCCGCTTCACGCGCATCCAGCCCGCTTCCACACGCATCACGGATCCATTTTTTGCTGTGATTTAAACAACTACTGACTAGAGTTGTTAAAAATACTGAACTTTTTTCAAAGTAAATGTAAAGTATTTATTTTTTACTCAACCCTGAGTACAGAAAACAAACATAAAGTATTTTTAAAATACTTTTACGCTGCGTAAAATGTGAGTATGCGTAAATACCAATATTTTTACTCAGGGAAAACGTAAAAGCTAGTATTTTTTCAATTTTGTACTTGGAAAAACATAAAGGTGAGTAGAGCAAACGTGGAAGTCATCGCTTTCCGTACCTGTCACAACTTTGATCATTGCTGCTGCAAGTTTCACAGCTACTTCAATTTGTTTTGAATAGTTTTCGCTTGTTTTGGATCCCATTATTTTTTTGGAATTACGTTTCCTGTACTCGCGTACTTTCAAGAAGTACACAAGTAAGTGAGTACCGGTATTTTTTTTGGGAGCAAACGTAAATGTATTTACGCAGTACTTGAGTATATGTAAAAGTCGAGTAAACGTAAATACGTTTTGACAACTATGCTACAGACCCATGTTTCCGTGAGCGCAGAACAGCCAACTGCAAACTGACCGGATTGGTTGTTTCCATCAGAGACAGCGCGGCTTTTGTCCAAAGCGGGCACACAATGGTAGGCCCGGCTGCGGCCACCAGGTTTGCAAATCTCGTCAGGCTTGCATTTGTTGTTGCAGTAATCTGTGCAACAACATGCAGCTGCATTATCTCAGACCATTGTTTTCGTAAAATTCTTTTTACTAAAATTGTATTTTATTTTTATTCAAATTGTATTTTTTTATTCATGTTCCATTTTGATTTATTTTATTTTATTCTGAAATGTCATTAATAAAATAAAATGAAACCATTTTACAAAAAATTTTCAAATACTATTTTACAAATATTTTACAAAAATTTTACAAAAAATCAGAATATTGGGTGGAAAGCCATTAAACAATGTGCACGTTAGAAGTATGAAGATTAATACAAAAATAAAAAATTATGTAGACATGGGACACAGTTTGCGACAAAGGGATCTGTTTGAATTTTGACCTCACGGGGGCTGGATAGATATGTAGCTAATTGCTCCTGCTGAGGGAAAGATAGCAAAAAATTTGTTATTTTGGGGGGTAAGGGGGGGCTTGCTGGGTACAATATATTTAGGCTTTTTCAAGGTATAGAACGAAGAAAATGGGAAAAAATCACATATATAATAATAATAATGTGAATGTCATGAGCGCAAATTGGGACCTTGCGCCACCTATGATTGAAGCAGCTCACCTTGCACAGTGACAATATTCATGATAAGAAACAATATGCACAGTGACAATACTCACCCTTATTGGAGCCATTGCGACTACGACGGCCTTCGCCACCTGTGATAAGGTACTCATAAAAGGCAATTGCTTTTGCTGGATGGCAAATTGTGGCAATTTTTGTATTATTCACCTATAAACAGTTTTCAGTTTAAAAGGAATATTGAGGCAGCTAACCTTGCACAGCCACAATACTCATGATGAGAAAAAGTGGAATTATAGTTTTGTAGTCCATTTTGATGTATTGCTTTTCAAGGGAATGACAGTGATGAGATTCTCCATTGCTTTTATACTCTGAGTTCACAGACCTGTCTTTTGTTCAGAAACACATGTTGCCCCAGTGAACAAAGATACACATTCTGCATGACTTTATTGCACCCTGGACAGATTTCCTTTGTGCTTTCATTCAAATTTCAGTCTGAATGAGTCGTTGAATGGTTAACATTTTGAAAAGATGCATTATCTATCTTAGCCCCACTTTTATTATTTTTATTATTAGTCATTATTTCATTCACACTTATGCATTTCGAATGTTTGAGTACCATTTCAGCTGCATTTACAAAGGCAGTTTGCACCAGCTGGGGGGGTACCAGAGTTGCGAAAGCGTATTTATGCTTACCCGAAATACCCGGGTAAATGGTAGGGTCTCAAATTTCCATTTTCCGTTTTCCGTTTCCGTTTTCTGCAGGCAAATTTTTTCCGTTTTCCATTCCGTTTTCCTGCTGCTAAAATTTTTTTTAGCCATTTTCTGTTCCATTTTCTGGTAACTTTCTTTTCCGTTTCCGTTTTTCCGGCTTATTTTCCGTTTTCTGGCTAAATTTTCAGTTTTTCCGCCTTTTTCCTGTTTTCCACCTCAATTTCCAGTTTTTCCTGGAATCATAGGTGGCGCAAGGTCCCAATTTGCGCTTGTGACATTCACATTATTATTATTATTTATGTGATTTTTTCCTATTTTCTTTGTTCTATACCTTGAAAAAGCCTATATATATTGTACTCAGCAAGCCCCCCCTTACCCCCAAAAATAACAAATTTTTTTGCTTTTTTTCCCTCTGGAGGAGCAATTAGCTACATATCTATCCGGCCCCCGTGAGGTCAAAATTCAAACAGATCCCTTTGTCGCAAACCGTGTCGCATGTCTACATAAAAAATTTTTTTTGTATTCATCTTCATACTTCTAACGTGCACATTGTTTAATGGATTTCCACCCAAGATTCTGATTTTTTGTAAAAATTTTGTAAAATATTTGTAAAATATTTGAAAAATTTTTGTAAAATGGTTTCATTTTATTTTATTAATGACATTTCAGAATAAAATAAAATAAAATAAAATGGAACATTTATAAAAAAAATACAATTTGAATAAAAATAAAATATAATTTTAGTAAAAATTCATGGTCTGAGATAATGCAGCCGCATGTTGTTGCACAGAAAACTGCAACAACAAATGCAAGCCTGACAAGATTTGCAAACGGGGTCGCGGGGGCTCCCATTGTGTGCCCGCTTTGGACAAAAGCTGTGCTGTCTCTGATGGAAACAACCAATCTGGTCAGTTCGCAGTTGGCTGTTCTGCGCTCACGGAAACATGGGTTCATAGCATAGTTGTCAAAACGTATTTACGTTTACTCGACTTTTACGTATACTCAAGTACTGCGTAAATACATTTACGTTTCCTCCCAAAAAAAATACTGGTATTCACTTACTCATGTACAGGAAAGATAATTCCAAAAAAATAATGGGATGCAAAACAAGCGAAAACTATTCAAAACAAATTGAAGTAGCTGTGAAACTCGCAGCAGCAATGATCAAAGTTGGGACAGGTATGGAAAGCGATGACTTCCACATTTGCTCTACTTACCTTTATGTTTTTCCGCGTACAAAATTGAAAAAATACTAGCTTTTACGTTTTCCCTGAGTAAAAATATTGGTATTTACGTATACTCACGTTTTACGCAGTGTAAAAGTATTTTAAAAATACTTTATGTTTTCTGTACTCAGGGTTGAGTAAAAAATAAATACTTTACATTTACATTTACTTTGAAAAAAGTTCAGTATTTTTAACAACTCTGGTCAGTAGTTGTTCAAATGGACTTCAGTACAAGCACACTTCGTCAATCCTAATGACGCATTCAAGCGCTAAGTAATGGAAAAGGCACGGGGAAAGATGGCACCGCACCGCACCGGCACCTCTGCCAGTCCTCAAAGAGGGCATCTGGCACCTTGGGCCTTTGGGCACCAGCCAAAAAATGGAACCGCACTGCACCAACACCGGCGCCACGCTGAAAACAATAGCACCAGCACCAAAGGCGGCGCAAGGTCCCAATTTGTGCTTGTGACATTCACATTAGCAAAAATTTCATCTTGTGACACCTTATTATAGGAGACCTTATGTGAAGTTGGCAGCTAGCCAAAAATTTCGAAATCGCTATAAATACAAATAAAATAGGCTAAAAATAAATTATTACAATACAATACATACATTAAAATTACTTTACACCCTGCATGCGTGGTTCCCGCTGGAAGTGTGCCAACGATGGTTAACGCGTCTGAGTTTCATAAAAAGATGACAAAATTGATTGTTGTTGTAATGTTATTCACTAACATATTCACATCGATTAATTTTTTTCATATTTTTACGGAAATCGCATGATTTAATAATCATTGGCACGCTTCCAACACGAGACATAAATCATTGCGAGGGCAGAGTATCACGTACGCCGAGTATACCTAGATGGAAATATTGATTATGAAGGTGAAAATTGGCAAAATAGAGCCAATTATAGCAATTTCGTGTTAATTTTGAGCTTTCACACTTCTTTGTACAAAACACTTGTGTGAATGTCACAATGTGACAGTGAAATTTCTGCTTGTGACACCAAATATCCTGCTTGTGACATTCACAAGCACTTACTCCGCCAATGCTGGGGACCAAAAAAAGCCTAATTATGAAGGGACGTGTATCACAAATTTGGATTTGGAGGTGTTTAACACCCCCTGACCTAACACCCGGGTGTTATACAAGTTTAAAAAAAGGTTGCTGGAAAGGGTCTCAAATTTGTATAGCACCCAGGTGCTTTACACAGAGAAATATGGTACTTGTGCATTTGTATACATATCATTCAGAGTTTGCATCTAAAGCACATATTGATTCCCAATCTTTGGTCAGGTGGCTGCAGGGACGACGCGAGCTGGTGCGCCCCCAAGTACAAGAACGCTGCAAGCCTGGCAATCACGTGTGGGAGTGGTGCAAGGAGACACGCAGCAGATGCTAAGATGTGTACCCCCATCTAGCTGACTTTGGTGATGAATTACATGCTATTGTCAAATTGTCCTAATGTCATGCTGATGATTTCTGTCCATGATTGTATTTTGTTTTGATGCATGGTTATTCTAATGTTCTTCAGTAGACAATAGGAAAGTGATACTGATTGTAAGCAGTTGTTGCAAGTACCAAACTTTTCAAAATGATGTGTACAGGTGCATACCTTCATCTTTGCTCAGAAATGCATGGGTAAAGTACTTTTTTACCCAGTACTGGAAGTATTTTTTTATTCATGGAAGTGTAAAATGTATTATTATCTTGGTACTTGCATAAATGAGGCATTTGGTTCCGTTACCCGTTAAGTGCAAAAGTGAAAAAAATTGAGTCAAGTGCGGATCTGACGTACATTTCTTTGTGATAGAAAAATTTTTTTATCAATATCTCATACTGTTCCCAGGATACAGAGATATCGTTGTTTTTTTTAATGCAATTTTGCATCTGAAACCCGTTTTCTGCAGCCCAAAATAGGTGAGTTTGCACTCGAAACCCATTATCTACAAAAAAAACTATCATTTTTTGCACCCGAAACTTGTTATCTGCAGAGAAAAAATTTGCATCCAAAACTCATTAAGGATTTAGTATGGAGGTGTCAAAATCACCATACAAAAATGGAGTTTGCATCTGAAACTCGTTAAGCTGCGTTCAGACTGCAAAATGTGCCGACAAATAAAAAAGTGAAAAAGTTCCATAAATCCGGAATCAAGTTCCATATCTGCGAGAAAAAACAGTATACTCACTAGTTACGTGCACTCACATACCAAATTTCAGATAAATCGGGCTTTTAGTTCCAAAGTATTTGAAAAATTTGACGTTGTCGGTTTGCTTTTTTTGATCGAAAAAATCTCGTTGTCGGCACAAGCTTTTGATTGGCGACAATGCGAGGATGAGCGCTTGTCGTCACAAGAAAAAAAATGTTGTCATGTGAGCCTTATTTTTGTTGTCGATTGTCACCACACGCTGCGAATGTGGTTTTTTTAGTGTGTTAGCTGCGTTTTTGTGTTTTTAGCTGCGAACGTGTTGCAAACAATAATTTAGTACTGGGATTTCAAAAAATTTCTGGCAAAATAATAAACTCCCCCCCCCCCCTTGAAATACCCCCTCAAAATCTCCACTCTGACAAAATAAACCCCCTAGGGGGTAATTCAAGGAAATAAGGTAGTTGATTTAACTTCACTATTGGATTGGAATGAATGAATGAATATGAATACAACAATGTCTTGGCAGTATGTGTCATCGTCACCTTCTCTCGACACTTTGCATGAAATTTTACATTTTACAGTGCATTTTACAGGGTACCAGCCTCTGTAAACAAATACTCCCACAAACAAACAAACACAAAACGGGTTTCAGATAAAGTTCAAACGATATATCATATCGAAAAACGAATATCGGATATCAACCATTTTTTAATATCGAATATCGAATATAGATATGGAAAATTTTGAAAAAATATTGAATATCAAATATCGATATCAAAAATTTTGAAAAAATATCAAATATCGAACGTTTTTTCGAT
Source organism: Sphaerolaimus hirsutus (assembly GCA_964036195.1). NCBI lineage: Eukaryota > Metazoa > Nematoda > Chromadorea > Monhysterida > Sphaerolaimidae > Sphaerolaimus > Sphaerolaimus hirsutus. The sequence continues at coordinate 743,096 of OZ038451.1, read as the reverse complement.
ATATCAAACCTGTATTGTGTCCCCAAATTTACTTTTCATTTTCATTTTGAGATGTTTATGGTTGATCTGATGTGCTTATAGTATTGTATTTGATGTTTAAAAGTACAGTATTTATAATGTCATTGTTGTTGGAGTGCTAAATTTGAAGCCAGAAAACGCTCATATACTTTTTTTGCAACATGTCCTTAAGCAACTAGATTAGGATGAACTGTAATATCTACCAATTGTTATTTGTCTGATACACTTTGATTCATCATGATTTTCTTCTATTTTCTACCATTGAGTGATGTAAAGCTTGTTAAAATCACTTGCACCATTCAAATTTCAGTAAAGAGATGATTAAACATGTGTGCAACCACATGAAAATAAAATATGCCACTTGAAATATGCCTTGCTATACCAAAAGCATATCGCAATATCGAATATCAAAAACATCGAAATATCGAATATCAAATATCGACCATTTTTCAATATCGAATATTGAATATCGATATCGAGCTTCCATATCGTATCGATATCGAATATCGAGTTTCAGAAAAAAATATCGAATATCGAATATCGATATCGAAAATTTTGAAAAAATATCGAATATCGATATCGAAAATTCATATCGTTTGAACCCTAGTTTCAGATGCAAAATTGCATTTTTTTAAACGATATCTCTGTATCTCGGGAACAGTATGAGATATTGAGAAAAAAATTTTTCTATCACGAAGAAATGGGCTTACGTACCCTATCCCCCGATGGACATCTTACTCCCTGGGATGATATAGCCCTCAAGGACTACATCACCCGGAGGACTACTTCGGCCCGACTTTTATAACGTGGGATGATGTAGTCCTCCATACAAAATATCTAATTACACTATTGGGGCATCTGTTGGGCCATGGGAATGTGTTTTATACTTCGTTTTATTTATTGCAATGCAAGAACACTGCTTGCATCAGATCAAAAATATTTATTGACGCGTGGCACGCCACAATTATGCACGCGTCTGTTAGGCCTATTGACATCGATTATCGGTGTGTCCAGTTATGGGACTTTCGCCATATTGGATTATTGCGGGGTCAATGGCGTGTGCGGAAAAATACGTCCGCCGCCCGAATTATGTAATTCGCGTGCAGACGTATTTATAATCGGATTATTGATTGCGTGGGTGAATTCATGCAACTTCAATACTCAATTTCTCGGCCATTTCTCAGCCGATTTTCACCAATGAACACTTCAAATGATCAGAATCACATGGAGATTGCATTTTTATGTTCAGATTATTAAGAATTTGGTAAACTCATGCTAATCATAACAGACAAATCGCCAATATACTACAGACAAAACGCGAATGCAACACAGACAAAAAGCGAATGCAACACAGACAAAACGCCAATGGATCACAGACAAAATGCTTTGGCATTTTGCTGTGTTGCATTGGTGTTTTGTCTGTGTTGCATTCGCTTTTTGTCTGTGTTGCATTCGCGTTTCGTCTGTGTTGAATTGGCGTTTTGTCTGTAGTATATTGGAGATTTGTCTGTTATGATTACCATGAGTTTACCAAATTCTTAATAATCTGAACACAAAAATGCAATCTCCATGTGATTCTGATCGATCGTTTTAAGTGTTCATTGGTGAAAATCGGCTGAGAAATGGCCAAGAAATTGAGTTTTGAAGTTGCATGCATTGTTCTTCATTCACCGTTATTTGTTTTCGTCAGATCTGATCGTTCTGATTGGTCAGAACTGATCGTTTTTCGTCAGATCTAGTTGTGTAGAGACTGCAGCAGACCCGCTGGACATCCGACTTAGCAAAGTAAATGCGGTCATATACCTGTCACCAAACAACAGAGTTGACATATGTGTGCACTGATTACTTGTTAGATACAAGGCGGAACTCGAAAAACGGTAGCGTTGGGTATATTCTAGCCTGTTGTGAAGTTCCATTATATGCCTTCAATAAACTCGAAACTTGAAACTTACCCATGCAATCGATGCCAATAGGCCTAACAGACGCGTGCATAATTGTGGCGTGCCACGCGTCAAAAAACATTTTTGATCTGATGCAAGCGGGTCGCGGGCAACGGGTCAATGTAAGGTCAATATAAAGCAAGGCCGCGTGCCGCGTGCCGCGGGTCAATGTAATGCATGCAGTAGGTAAAATATATATAATGGGTTGACATAGTCCTCATACAAAAAGGGCTGTCGGCCGATATAGTCCTCAAGGACTATATCATCCCCCGGGGTAAGAAGTCCATCGGGGGATAAAAACCTGTAATCGAAGAAATGTACGTCAGATCCGCACTTAACTCAATTTTTTTCACTTTTGCACTTAACGGGTTACTGAACCAAATGCCTCATTTATGCAAGTACCAAGATAATAATACATTTTACACTTCCATTAATAAAAAAATACTTCCAGTACTGGGTAAAAAAGTACTTTACCCATGCATTTCTGAGCAAAGTTGAAGCTGAAGGTATTCACCTGTACACATAATTTTGAAAATTTCAGTACTTGCAACAACTGCTTACAATCAGTATCACTTTCCTATTGCTACTGAAGAACATTAGAATAATCATGCATCAAAACCATGCATGATGCATGAATAACCATGCATGATTTTTTTCTGTTAACAATGACCGTGGTAATGCAATGCAATGAAATTTCAGTTGTGGGTGGACAACACCCCCCTCTATATACCACAAAACCCTGCTGCCACCCGCAGTGGCACCTCGTGTACGATCATAGAAAACAAAAACCGCCAAATGAAAGACCAGTCGGTTTCTTTCTGCACGCGGTTGACTTGGAAAGTGGAGCAATTTCAGAAGTGGTTTGACTGCACAGGGCTACATCAAAATGTTCATCTTCCTGTCAACTGCGGTTGCAACATTTTTTAGTAAGTTGATTGTTCGACCATTTTTCATGTTCCACATTTTTGATGGACTGTGTGAATTCAGTACTGCCTGGAGATGGAGAGGTGCCAGAAAACCTGTTTTTCAATTTGAGAAAAATAAAACTGTAAATTTCAGTGAGTTTGTGCCGATAAAAGCAGAGTTTTTACTACTAAAAACAAAAAAAGTGAAAATGGAAACCAGAAAGAGGAGAGGCTACAGCATAAACTAGGGATAAAAAATACTTTTGATGGAAAAATGGAAAAAATTAATAATTGCAGTTGATTGGTAGTAAACATTGAACCAAGTAATGGTATAGGCGCTGGTGGCAATTTAAGACTGCCATAGGGTGCCACACCATGGTGCCCTTTTTCTGTGGTTCAATCAGCACCTGGCGCCCCTTTTCTAAACCCTAGTGTAACAAATGAAGTGGGGGCCAGCCCTGAGTGGAACAGCAAAAATGCCACAATTTTTTTGACATATGTGGCAACCCACTCTGTAGTGAGTCACCATCAGGGTTGGTTTTAGTAAAATTCATTTTACTAAAATTGTATTTTATTTTTATAAAAATTGTATTTTATTTTTATTTTATTCTTCAATTTTCCATTTTATTTTTATTTTATTCTTCAATTTTTCATTTTATTTTTATTTTATTTTTATTTTTTATTTTAGTTCGTGACCAGGATTGATTTAAGTAAAATTATTTTTACTAAAATTGTATTTTATTTTTATTAAAATTGTATTTGATTTTTATTTTATTCTTCAATTTTACATTTTATTGTTATTTTATTCTTTAATTTTCTATTTGATTTTTATTTTTTTTCTGAGATTTTGCCTACCCTGGTCACCATGGCCCCAATCATTCGTGAAGAGTAGAGGGGGTTTACACCTATATACCACCCCATTATTAGCTTTCCACCGTGCCCACAGCTGGAGATGAGCAATCCGAAGTGAAATCGAAAATAGGGGGCCGGACTTGGGTGGGCAGGTGTTTACCTAGTATAAGCCGTTATTCGATCACTAGTACCAGTAGTGAGTAAATACGTAAACGTTTCTCTGGAAAGAATACCAGTAATCACCTTTACACGACTTGCAAGGATTTATTATCATTTACCATTGCAAAATAACCAAAGCAAAAATTACGCTGTACGAAATAAATCTTGGATAGTTGAAAATGCAGATGCTGGAAAAACAGCTGGCTGAAAAATTCCACATTTTAACAATATAAACAAATATTCACAATGGAAATGTAAAACAACAGAAAAAATACTTAAATAAAAAAATGATGAGAATTAAAGTATTTGAATAATTCCTTCTTGGGGTATATGATCAATTTGTTGTGTCCAATTTGAACAAAGGTTGCATGTAGTTTTGTCGATAAGGCAAGTTTCATAAAATTAGTTTGTCATGAATTAGTAAACACGTTTGCCATTTACTGGGCGTTCTACATGACTTTTAACACTGTGCAATACACTTGACAGTTTACACAACCTTTGACAGTGTGTGAAACGGGCGGCAGGGAACTATTCAAGCAAAGAGAGTACATGTGACACGAATGAACACAATCGAAATGAGCCACAATCGATCCCTCTAGGAGATGCCGACCTTGACGACTCTGCAGCGGGTGGTCTTGATGGCGTGGTAGAGGCCGACCTTGAGCTCGGGCACCATCCACTGGGTGAAGCACTTCCACGCGTGGTCCACCGGCTCGGCCACCACTCGCGCCGCGCTCGCGCACTCCTCAGCCAGCACGTGCTGCAGCGCGTCCGTGAGCGCCTGTGGGGGGCACGTCACGTGTGATTCATAACACAGTTGGCAAAATTACTCTACCTTTTGCAAACTATATCTATATGTAAAATACTTTTTTACTCACACTCAAGTCCCAAGTACAGAAAATGTAAAATACTTTATAACCTGTAGCTGTACTTTATGAGTACACGTGGGTAAATTACTTTTTTTCAGGAAAATGTAAAATCGAGTACTTTTTTCTTTGGAAAATGTAAAAGCGAGTACTTTTCTTCTTAGAATATGTAATAGGTGAGTAAAATACTTTTGCTTTAATACTTAACCTTATAGCCACTGTAGATACATAACACTGTGCTCCCTTTTTATACAGCCATCAAATCTTTCTGAATTACGTTTTGTGTACTCAGATACTTTCAAACCATACGCGAAAAGGTGAGTACAGGTATTTTTAAGAAACATAAACTTATTTATAATTTGCCAACACACACTAGTTTACCAGCATGAAATGCTCGATCATTTTGGTAAATCGTTTTGACAAAGCAGTACAAAACACTGTACAGAATTGTACCTGTACTGTTTTGTCAAAACAGTTTACCAAAATGGTCGAGCATTTCATGTGGGTAAACTAGTGTGCTTGGGCCCATCAGGTACTCAGTATTTGGGTACATGTATTTTTTGGGTAGGTAACCATAAATACCTAAATACACTTAAACAAAAAAAGCGTAACTAAAGGCGGACAATCACCTGCAGAACATCATTGCCGAACGCGTGCGGAGCCAGAGTGCTGTGCGACGCCCCGACTCTGCGCAGCAACTTGACCGCGCCGTGGTCGTCCCCACTGGTCAACACGTGCAGCAGCAGGTCCAGAAAGTGACTCATGATCTTCGCCTGTTTCTGCACCGTCGGGTGCAAGTGCATGCATCGAGAGTATGCTGCTTCTTCTGTGTTGATGCCTGAAAATTGTGAAAATTGTGGCGTAAATGGAATTTTTGTTCAAGTTTGTTGCATTTTTTTGCACAAAAAAAAGTAAATTGGATAAAATGGCTGAGTAATGTAAGCTGAGTAATGGCTTAATGTTAACTTGTTTAATAGAGCATACCTATTTCGTGAAATGAGTTGAAAGAAACATCATTGAAAGTCTTTACGAAATAATAATTTTCCCCTTGAATAATTCCCCCATTGATTAGTCCCCCCTCAAAAATTTCTGACGAAATAATAATCCTCAGGGGGGGGCGGCTCCGCACCTGTACGCACAAACGCCCGGCGTGCACAAACGCCTGGCACGCACAAAATGAAAGTCCGGTACGCACAGACGCCCCGTATGCACAAAACTGTATGCACAAACGCGGTAAACTGTAAGTTGCATCGCATTTCCAATTTCAGTGCATTTCCCTGATTGCCTGTGATTAGCGATGGAAAAGCGCCATGGCGCTGGCGCCAAAGTCATGGCGATTTTTCCAACACTAATTGAATCGCATTTCCAATTTCGGTGCATTTCCCTGATTGCCTGTGATTAGTGATGGAAAAGTGCCATGGCGATTTTGCCAACACTAGTTACACTGCATTTCACGATCCGCAGCAAATCAAACAGCACTGACGATCCAATAGCACTCAACGCAGCCAAGACACGCAGGTGTACTCTTGCCCATATATACGTGTACTCTTGTAATCCAGGTGCTCATGTATGGGGGGGGGCAAACAAAAAGTGGGGGGGGGCGTGTGAAAATCCCCTGCCTGGTATGCACAGAGCATTAGATTTGTGCGTACCGGACATTTGTGCGTGGCGGGCTCAATTTTGTGTGTGCCGGGCGTTTGTGTGTAGGAGGCCTGGCCCGGGGCGGCGGCGTATTCGAGCATATTTTGCAATACAGGTATTTGCAAAAAAAGCATCGTGCTACTCGCGCCAGCAAGCTTTGTATCGAGATGGGAACCAGTTGACATTTAATCTCAGTGTCAACTAGCCAGTTGGCATGAGGCCAACAATGCCAATGGAAGCGAATCACCAACCAAAAGTGTGAGCAAAAAGGCGACTGGTGTCCACAGCTGCGGCATAGACCATGGCCACAGTGGGCACCTTCCTGGCGCCGAGCGCGTGCCAGCTGCCGTCCACCAGACTCAGCTGCGCGTCGCTGAAGTGGAAGTCCTCCAGCAGGGACGTGCTCGACGGGTGGCGCCTTCTGATTCTGCTCATTTGCTGCTTCAGGTTGTCGCTCGCTGACCGCACCAGCGAAGGCGACCGCTGCGACCGACCAAGCTTTTTCGCTACTTTGTGATACCGCAAATCCTTGAATTAGTCCCCCCTTGAATACGCCCCCCTGGAATAATCCCCTCAGAATGACTCCGCTCTGTTCGCCAGGTGAGCAAAAAATAACTCTCCCTCTTGAATAACTCTCCCCTCGGATAACCCCCACCCCCCGGAACCGGAATAACTCCCCTCTGTTCGCCAGGTGAGGAAAAATTAACTCCCTTTTCTTGAATAAATCCCCCCTAAAACGATGGGGAAAAATCTAATAACAATTCTATAAAGACAGACTGGCTAATTTTGTAGCTATTCAACATTTAGGGTCCCCTCAAAAGTTTATCATTATTAGCATCGGAATCACTTTTGGGAAAATATAATTAAATATAATCTCAGAAAATGTCTCAAGAATAAAATATAATAAAATCTCTCTCAAAAAACGTGGAAAAAATATAAATAAATATAAATATCAGAATTTGAGAGATTTTCTGATATCTTTGAAAATCTCTCAAAAAGAAAATATAATTATAACTCTCTGGAAAATCGTGGAAAAAATATAAATAAATATCAGAAAATCTGATATTTTCTGACATTTTCTGGGATTTTTTTAATATAAATCTCGCAGAGATTTTTTCAATACTTGTCACCGTCAAAATAGTCAACCAACCTTATTACTCTTATTTGATGCCTCAATTTCATCACACGCACAATCGAGAAAAGTGTGCACTGGCTCGATTACGTCCGTTCCATTTCTGCAAGCGTACGAATTGAGCACCATAGTTAGTCGATTCTCTTTTTGATTGCCATTCGAATCCAGTTTGACTGTGATTCCCGAGGAATCCCTGGGCGGGTGCAGCGATTCCGATGAACTGATTTGACCCATGTTTCGCGAACTCGTTCAGTTGACTGATTGCGAAATTGAGAACTGGTTCAGTTGACTGATTGTGAAGTTGAGAAGTGGTTCAGTTGACTAATTGTGAAGTTGAGAAGTGGTTCAGTTGACTGATTGTGAAGTTGAGAAGTGGTTCAGTGTACTGATTGTGAAGTTGAGAAGTGGTTCAGTTGACTGATTGTGAAGTTGAGAAGTGGTTCAGTTGACTGATTGTGAAGTTGAGAAGTGGTTCAGTTGACCGACTGTGAAGTGGTGAAGTCAGCTTGGCCAAGTGGTCAAGTGGGCGCAAATGAGGAAGTGTGCACTTTGGGCACGCTGATATAAGGCAAGCGGTGTTGTCGCGGAACATTCTCGAAGCACCCGTCTGTCTGCGGCATGGCGTGACCGTATGGAATAGATTCCACGCTGCCGCTGAACTGTTCAGGCTCAGGGTTAACGATGGCAAACCTCCCAGAAAAAAGTATTTAAATTTTTAAGTGTTTTTTCTAAAATGAATTTTCGAATTTTCGAATTTTTTCCCAAATTAATTTTTGAATTTCGAATTTAATTTTCGAATTTTCGAATCTTTTTTGGCAATTTTCGAATTTTTTTAGAAAAACATTGAATTTGAAGCTTAAAACACGGCATTTGGACTGTTTTCATGCTTTGAGCCCCTTTTAACCTTAATTTCACTGTAAGTGAAGCATGACATGACAATTTCACTTCACTTTAACATGACAAATGGTAGAAACATTTATGTGGATCAGTTAGCACCATTTTCACTGGGGCAGAATGCCTTCCAAAAAACGTTTGTGCGACTGCCCCTCGGAAGACCCGCGAGCGATTTTTTTGATGGACCGTAGTCTCTATCCGCGGAAGTAGAGCGTCGCGGTTCTAATTGTTTGGGCGGCTCCCTGCATTCCTAAATAGATGTCATAAATAGATGGAGTCCGCCGCTGCCACCGCGGATGCCATTTCAATGTTTTTTAATGTTTTTTTTCATTACATTAGACTATTTCAGACCCACCGCATACCAATTGTTGCTTTATTTAGTACGCTGAACTTAAGATAGCTTTTTGTCACCTTGAATTCCCTGAAAAATTCTAAAACTATTTTCGAATTTTTGAATTTTCGAATTTTCGATTTTTTTAGAAAATAAATAGATTTTTAAGTGTTTTTTCCAGGGGTGGAATAAAAATTCGAAAATTATGAAAAAATTCGAAAATTCGAAAATATTTTCGAATTTTCGAATCTTTTTTTGCCATCGTTATTCAGGGTGCGGCAGGCGCGTGCGCCGGGTCTCATCCCCGCACGAGCGACGATGGCAAACAGTCGAAAAAAAAGTATTTAAATTTTTAAGTGTTTTTTTCTGAAATGAATTTTTGAATTTTCGAATTTTTCTTCATATTAATTTTCAAATTTCGAATTTTCAAATCTTTTTTGGCAATTTGCGAATTTTTTTGGCTAGTTTTTGAATTTTGTAAAATAATTTTTGAATCTTTTTGGTAAAATATTGAATCTTAAGCTTAAAACATAGAATTTGGACTGTCTTCATGTTCTGCTCAGTTTTTACAACCTTATTTTTACCATAATTTAGCATTAAAAATGGTGGAAGGAGTTATTCAAACTAGTGTGCTGCTTCTTCATTTAATTCACACATTGGCACATTTTATTCACCAACACAGCGAAGGCAATAAAAAGAACAATTGAAAAATTGGCATCAAATAAAATAGCGGCATAAAAAAATTGGTTTCAAATACCGTATTTCCTTGAATTAACCCCCCTGCTGGCTGCCCCTCCAGGTTTATTTTTTCAGAGTGGAAACTTGGGGGGTTAAACGAGGGTGGGTATTTTGAGGGGGGTTATTATTTTGCCAGAAATTTTTCAAATCCCAGTACTAAATTGTTGTTTGTAAGTAACACAAATGTCAAAAAATGCAACAAAAACTGCCATTTATAAGACTCTATAGACTAACACACACACACCTGTTGCAGAGTTGTTAAAATACCGGTATTTTTGGAAAGTGTAAGTGTAAGCGTAAATAGACTTTCCCAATTTTGAGTATGGGTACCAAAAGTGTAAGGTATTTTAAAAATACCTAGGAAAGTGTAAAAAATATGTAAGTGTAAAAAAATTTTTTTAGAAGGAGCTCTCACTGTTGAGCTCTCACTGCGATACACACTGTTTAAATGCAAGAATGGACATGTAGCAAATGTTAATGCAAAAGCCAGTTGACAAATGTATGATGAAACTGTAGAATACCATGAGTACTGATCAAAGGTTGGAGATCAAAGGCTAGATTGTACATTTGCCATATTTTCTACATTCAATGCATAACTGCATGTGTGCACTGTGCAGTTATTTTTTTGTACATGACCCTATTTTATGCTTTCTCATAAGCATAAGCAGTATATAAGGGCCTTTGAACCTATGGGAGGGGTGGTTACTGTCCACTTCATTTCCCGGGAAGATAATTGTTGGTTATGGTAGACGTTAGGACACATATGTATCCTAATCTTGCGTCACCCCTTTTGTATCCAATCAATGACATCACTGGGACATAAGTACCCAAAACGGACACTTTCCGGAATTTTGCGTCTACCATAACCAACAATTCTCTTCCCGGGAACGAAGTGGACAGTAACCACCCCTCCCATAGGTTCAAAGGCCCTTATATACTTCTAGCATAAAACAGGGCCATCTGAAAGAAGAAAAAAAATACATTTTCTGTACCCGGGTATTTTGGTCATGAATGTGTAAAAAAAGTGTATGAGTATTTTATGAAAGTGTAAGTGTAAGTGTCAATATAAATACCCATTAACCTGGGTATTTTGGGTAATGGTTTTGGCATGTGTACTGTGTTTCCAAGATCACAAACCACATTCCGTTCTCTATACACCAAATTGGGAGGGGGCTATTTTGTGGGGGGTTTATAAATTCATAGTGTAAATTTTGAGGGGGTATTTCGAGGGAGTGATATTTTGAGGAAATACGGTATAAAAAACGGATGTGTCGAAGTCTGCATCTTCCACCGCAGATTACACTTCAACGTTTTTTTGTTACGTTTCGCTTTTTCATACGCGCCGCGTATCAATTGTCGATTTATATAGCACGTTGAACTTAAAAAAACGCACGTTTTGTTGCCTCGAATTGACTGAAAAATTGGAAAACTATTTTCAAATTTTCGAATTTTCAAATTTTTTGAAAAATAAATCGATTTTTAAGTGGAATCCGAAAGATTAAAAATCCGAAAAGTCCAAAAAAATTCGAAAATTCGAAAACGTTTGAATTTTCGAATCTTTTTTTTGCCATTGTTAGTGCCAAGAAGTCAAGTCAGTCAAGTGGTGTGACACGTCAACTGACAAGTACATTCCCACGTGAATTCCTCAATTCCTGCGACTTGTGTCATTGTACATCTCACGTGATTTTCACATTCACCGTGAGTATTAGGTACTCATGATTGACCTAAAAGTAGTCACATAATTTTCACTTATAACTTTAGTTAGCAATCATGAGTTTACTGGTTTTTAGTTGTCAACTTGTCCCGTTGTTATCAGCACAAACGTTAGTTGTTTAAATGGGTAAAATTGAACATTTTTGGCCATTTTGGCCAAGTTCAGCATAATGTTATGTCGCCTTAACCTTAACCAAGTGTCACATATAAATTTAATCAGGATTTAATCAACCCCCTCCAGCAGCCGCACCTGCACAAATCAATCAACTAAAATTCACAAAACGACCTATCACAGAACATTCTAGAAGCTTACTCGCGTGCTAACAGTGCCCATATTCCCGAAAGACGATCGTTTTAATAAATTGTGAGTGTGAGTGCTAAGTGTGCATTTCTTTGACATGCGATTCTACGTGAGCTTGTTCGGGATTGAATGTGATCACGTAAATAATGCATTTCGGGAGTTTGCTTCAAAGGTGCCATATATATTTTTCATTCACACCTTTGCATTTTTGCAAACATGACTATTTACCGTATTCCCCCGAAATACTCCCAGGGGGTAATTTTTTCATGTGGAAATTTAGAGGGGGATATTCCGAAGGGGGGGAATTCCAGGGGGATTTAAAACTTCAATTCAAATCATACTAGACCGCAAATAGCACTCAAAAAATAACCCGTGATTTACCGTATTACCTCGAATTATCCCCCCCCCCCTTGAATTAACCCGCCCCCCCCCTCCCCTCGAAATACCCCCCTAAAATTCGGCTGAGGAAAAAATAAACCCCCCCTCGAAATACCCCCCTAAAATTGAGTGTAAAGAGAATGTACATGACAAATACCGTAGTTTGTGATCTGTACAATGCAGAACACACGTTAAAAGTGATGGTTAAGTGACGTTAGGGAAGCGATTATGTGTATACCATACAGTTATATATGCCTATAAACACATATAAATCTACGTAATTGTTCGATTTTTCTATGTCTGCGTATGGGGAATTTCCGAAAATTTCTGGCGAAATAATAGACCCCCCTCGAATAAACCCCCCCTCGAATTTTCCCCCGTCAAATTTTGCTGGCGAAAAAATTAACCCCCTGGGGGTATTTCGAGGTAATATGGTATATTTAAAAAATGACATTTCATGAGCCAGGAACCAACCATGGAAAACTGGGAACTAGAAAAGTTTTCATTTGTGTCAGTTTAAATTAGAAAATTGAATGCTTAACATTGAATGCTACACACGCTAAACTGTAAACTGTGTACTGGTAAACACATAAATCGGCTTTGAATGCATGTGAGTTTACCAAAATGAAATGCCTGTCAACTGCAGTTGATGGGGATTAAGAATAAATCATTCCAGTAAACTCACATGCATTCAAAACCGATTTATGAGTTTACCAGCACACAGTTTACAGTTAAGTGTGCATACATAGAATTAATTGAATGTTTATTTAATTGAATCAAATGTAATTTTTTGGTTGCATGAACTAAGTGAATTTGCACTAAACTTGCAATGAAATGAATAGTGCTTGTGGAATGATAATAAATGGATTGTGGGCTTTCAGGGTACGTTTTTTGTGCTTGCAAATGGTAAATAAAGCCCAGAATAGTGATGTAAAAGTGCCAAACTTTTGGCGCCAATCGCCAAAAGCGCCATGGCGCTTTTCTGGACATGAGCGCCAAGCGCCAATGGCGCCAGCGCCAAAAAGATTTGCTGTAAATTTAGCAGACACGGGCCACGTAACCTTTTTTATCGCTTTCTATGACTTCTACTAAACCCAACACATAAACATAGCTAAATGAATGCCAAAAACCTTTCCTTACTCAACACTAGGGGTAGGAATGACACCTGGGGGCAGTTCCAGACCCTGTAAAAAACCTGTCAAGTGTCAAAGTCCCTTTAAAATGTAAAAAATTTGACTGAAAAACCCTGTGAAGTATCAATTGCCATGAAAATATCCTGTGAACTTTCAAATGTCAGGTAAAAGGCACTCTAAATGCAAAATGTCGTGCACGGTATCATATTCAGGTTGAATGAAATGCTCTGTAAAATGTCAAATGTCATTCATGTAAAGTGCCATATTTGGGTCATGAATAGTGATGGAAAAGCGCCATGGCACTGGCGCCTGGCGCTAGCGCCAAAGCAAAAAGCGCCATGGCGCTTTTGGCGCTTGGCGCTAAAACGCTCTGGCGCCATTGGCGCTTGGCGCTGGGATCTGAAAAAGCGCCATGGCGCTTTTGGCGCTTGGCGCCATATTCTGGCGGCGCTATTGGCGCCTGGCGCCAGCATTTTTAATGGCGCCAAAAAAGCGCCAACCATAATTATATAAAAGTCTTATAATACAATGAAATTGACACACCAGTAGATCAATTTTGATTTGCAAAATCTTTTTGGACCTGAGCAAAAAAGCATCTAGGTATTTGGGGAGTAAAGAATTAGACTTATCGACTTTTTGCCTCTGACAAAAACTTTTTCCACACCACAATAAATTTGCCTTATTAGCAGTTTGTTCACTTATAGACTTTTTGACGTCAGCAGCATCCCACATTGACTAAACACATTTCTAACTGTTTTCCCCACAAAAAAGTGGACTTATTGACCTCTTGTTGGACTCAACAGTTATTCCTTTATTGACTTATTGCTTGAGGTCCTGTAAATTGTTCCTAAGTATTCCATATGTGTTTGTATGTGACAGTTAAAAAAATGCAAGTATCATTGAAAAAAGTGGAAAATGGTGAAAAATGTGCAGGACCAATTCTAGACGCCGTTAGCACGTGTAACTGAATTTTCAAATTGTTGGAGTTACGACTTCCTTTGTCAAATAAGTTTCTCCTTTACGCTGCGATTTATTTATTTTACACCCAAAATCAATTTTACGCTGGGTCAAATTTTACATCGAGCTGTAATCGCAGCGTTAGAGAGAAAAATTCCATCAATTCTCAAAAAGTCCTCTCCACCTGTTAGTCATATGAGAGACAGATAAAGCCCTTAACTCCACCTTTTACCTAATGGGGTGAGTAACAAATAACTCTCCATTGAAATCTCACCAGTCACTATGCCCGACTGAAAATATATTCCTGGGGATAAAAACAATGTATGAAGCATTTAAAGTGGCTGATAGAACTTTTACGGCAAAAGTTCAATGGACTATTATACTAACAACGAAAGCAGTACGTCACAGTTAGCATTGAAAAAATCTCTGGGAGATTTATATTTAAAAAATCGCAGAAAATCTCAGAAAATATAAGATTTTCTGAGATTTATATTTTTCCCATGATTTTCCAGAGAGATTTAATTATATTTTGTTCTGATGGGGAAAATCTCTCGAGAAAATCTCTCTGTATTTGCCCATTTTCACCTCAAATTCACTAGTTCATGTAATTTTTTGCCAATTTTCATCTATTTTTAACTACCATATTATCTCAAAATACCCCCAAGGGGGTATATGATTTCAGCCAGCAAAATTTTAGGGGGGCCAATTCGAGGGGTGGGGTTAATTCAAGGGGGGATAATTCGACATACTACGGTATATATTTTCTTATATACCCATTTTTGGCTATTTTCCACCCCTTTTTCTGTTCTATGGCATGAAAGAGCCAATAAAAAAGTCTATCTGAAATACAATTTCTGTACTAAAGTACTTTCAAACAAAAGACACATTAGAGTTAAAGTCCTTCGAACAAAAGACACAAACTATTATACCGTATTTCCTCGAAATACCCCCCGGGGGGTGATTGTTTCATAGTGGTCCCGAGAGGGGGGGGTTAAACGAGGGGGGGGGGTATTTCGAGGGGGGGGGTTATTATTTCACAAGAAAATTTTTGAAAACCAAGTACGAATTTGTCGTCTGAAACGTACGCAGACGTCGAAAAATGCAACAAAAACTGCCATTTATAAGGTTCTGTAGACTAATATTAGTACGTAGATGGTATAAACACTGTTCTAACGTGATTCCGACATTGTTTTAACGTGTGTTCTGCACTACGCAGAACATAAACTGCCGTATTTGTCATGTACGTTCTCTTTACACTCAAATTGGGGGGGGTATTTCGAGGGGGGGGGGGTGATTGTTTCATAGTGGTCTCGAGAGGGGGGGGGTCAAACAAGGGGGGGGGTATTTCAAGGGGGGGGGGTATTTCGAGGAAATACGGTACACAAAAGAGAATACTGGTACTTTTTCAGAGGAAATTTAGATGTATTTACTTAGTACTCAAGTATATGTATTTTTGTGTAAATGTAAATATGTTTTAAAACCTCCTGAACCATACTGAACCCCTGCAGTCCCATGAAGACCCAGTACTCAAAAGTACGGGGGCTGTACCGGAGGTCTACATTGGCACTGGAGGTTGCTGTTTACTTGTGCACCGGGTAAATTTGTGCACTGGGTTCTAGCTATTTTAACAACTAAAGAGTTGACAGCATGCTTTGGAAATATAGTTACCAAATTTTGGTGGAAAGGTTGTCTGATAAATTCTGTGGGGATTGTCACACATGAAAGCAATGTAGTCTCCTACGAAGACAAATGTATTTACCTAAATCATATTTTTGCTGATTATTCAGATGCTACATGGTAGTACAGAGTGTGCTGTCAGTAGACAATATGCTGTTATCATATGTCATTGTGAATGAAAAGGTTTAACGACACATAATGTGCTTAATATCTACTCTCAATGGTTCAAACACCTTGAAATATCGATTAAATCATACTATTAGTTGAGAGATTTGATGAGATTTTTTTGAACCGCAAGAGATTTTCTCATAGATTTAATTATATTTTCGAAAATGACCCAAGAGATTTAATTATATTTTTATCTTGAGAGATTTTCTGAGATAATATTTAATTATATTTTCTCAAAATCGGTCGTTTTTTTCAATGCTAGTCACAGTATGCACCAACTTCTCTACAAACAAATAGCAGAAAAAATTTTTGGCGCTGGCGCTATTGGCGCTTGGCGCCATTACCCTCTGGCGCCATTGGCGCTTGGCGCCATTACCCTCTGGCGCCATTGGCGCTTGGCGCTGGGGTTCAGAAAAGCGCCATGGCGCTTTTGGCGCTTGGCGCCATTTTGCTCTGGCGCCATTGGCGCTTGGCGCTGCGGTCGGAAAATCGCCATGGCGCTTTTGGCACTTGGCGCCAAAAGCCTGGCGCTTTTTCCATCACTAGTCATGAATTTTGACACTTTGCATGAAATTTCACATTTTACAGGCTCTGGGTCATGGCATGTCTTGTGTAAAGTTGTATCCTCTTCAATCTGTTCCCGCATAGATATTCCTTTGATCTCGTTATTTCTGGCATTACCCTTTGACGCATGTCACCAGTTGTGGTAAACACCTTCCCGATCAAGTCCGGCCCCCAATTTTTTATTTTACTTCTGATCTCCTATCTACAGTTCTAGGACGCGCCCAAAGCTGAAACTTGGGGTAGATATTGGCGCAACCCCCCTCTACTTCGCATGAATTGAAGGGGTCGCAGCGACCCCCTACTGGGTGGGTCGCCGAGTGCAAAAAAAATTTGCAGCTTTTTTAGTGTCCCACACAGGTCCGGCCCCAACTGATTTCTTACACTGCGGGTGCCGTACCTCCAGCTGTGGGAGGGGTATCAATCTAAAATTTTGGGGATGTGTTGCCAACACCCCTCCCCTACTATACACTGGCCAGGCGGTTTTTGGCAACTCACCACAGTGTGGGGTGCAACGTTTAAAATATTAAAATGTTACTGTCCCACACAAGTCCAGCATCCAATTGAAAATCAAAAAAATGGACACTTTTGTGTTGTTTTAACACTAATGTGGTTGACAATGTGAAATAAGCATGAAATATCCTCTAAAAATATCTTATCCGACCTAAAACCGCCCACCACATGAACCCCTCTCCCAAGTGGGTGACAAAAAATCACTTTTTACAACTTTTTTTATTAGACACTTGAAATGCTGGTTTACAATAATTTATAGGGGAGGGTTAAAGGTTTCAAATTGTGTAAACAACCTTACCTCAAAAATGCCTTCATAAGAAAATTTGCTGGGGGTAAATTTAAAATTGTAAATTTTGCCTAGTTTTGTTCCTGCAATGATGTCATTTTTACAATTTGAAATTCACCCCCAGCAAATTTTCTTATGAAGGCATTTTTGAGGTAAAGTTTTTTACGCAACTTAAGACCTTTAACCCTCCCCTATAAATTATTGTAAATCAGCTGTTCAAGTGTCTAATAAAAAAGTTGTAAAAAGTGATTTTTTGTCAGCCACCTGGTGGGAGGGGTACATGGTGTGGGCTGTTTTGGGTGGGATAAGATATTTTTAGAGGATATTTCATATTTATGTCACATTATCAAACACTTAAGTGTTAAAACAACACAAAAGTGTTCATTTTTTTGAAATGCAATTAGGTGCTGGACTTGTGTGGGACGGTAATGTTTTAACAAACTTTTAGCGCTGCACCCCACACTGTGGTGAGTTGCCGAAAACCGCCTGGCCAGTGTACAGTAGGGGAGGGGTGTTGGCGACACATCCCCAAAAATTTTAGAATTATACCCCTCCCACAGCTGTAGATACGGCACCCGAAGTGTAAGAAATCAAGTGGGGGCCGGACCTGTGTGGGACAGTGAAAACGCCGTAAATTTTTTTCACATATACAGCGCCCCCCACTATAGTGAATCGCCACTGCCCCATTTATTCATGAGTGGTAGTGGGGGGTTGCGCCTATATACCACCCAAGTTTTAGTTTTCCACCCCTACCACAACCGGAGATATGGCCTGCGAAGTGAAAAAAAATAGGCGGCCGGACTTGATCGGGAAGGTGTTTAGAAGTTTGAAATGAAATGACATCTGGGGGCAGTCCCAAGCCCTGTAAAGTGTAAAGTAAAGTGTCAAATGTAAAGTCAAATGCAAAGTAGTGTCAATCAAAACAAAAAAGAAAAGATTTTATTACTGAACTTTGCATGACAATTGACAGTTTACTTTGCATTTGACTTTACATTTGACACTTTACTTTGCATTTGACTTTACATTTGACACTTTACTTTACACTTTACAGGGCTTGGGGTTGCCACCTGGTGCCAATTCTGTGGGTGGACATGTAAAACAATAAGTCACAGGTGGTAAGAAATATTAGAGACTAAGAAAATTCAGATTTGTCAAATAAATGTTCTAGTAGGCAAATAAATGTTCTCAAGTGGTAGGTCAAGTGACAAGTAAAACTCATAAGTAGGTTTGGTTATGAAAGTACTTGTCACTTATGAGTTTATTTATACCACTTGGCTTACCATGTGAATTTGAAGGGTGTGCTTCTAAAAGT
This sequence comes from Sphaerolaimus hirsutus, assembly GCA_964036195.1. Taxonomy (NCBI): domain Eukaryota; kingdom Metazoa; phylum Nematoda; class Chromadorea; order Monhysterida; family Sphaerolaimidae; genus Sphaerolaimus; species Sphaerolaimus hirsutus. The sequence continues at coordinate 724,621 of OZ038451.1, read as the reverse complement.
ACCAATCTACAAATTTTTCAAATTTGAGTTAGGATCATTTTTGGGATCCCCATAAAAATGCGCTTCAAAAAAATATATAATATGTGGGGGGTGCGAAATTCAATTTTGAGATATGGTGGGTCGAAAAAAGCCAAAAAATCGCAAAATATAGTTTTTGAAATTTTAAAAGTACCAATCTACAAGCTTTTTCAGCTTTTGTATTTTTAAAAGTACCGATCTACTTGTACCGAAAATTGTACTTCTAAATTTACCGATCTGCACTTTATTTTTTGTGCTTCTAAAAGTACCGATGTCAGCTTGGCATCATCAGGAGCAAAAACTCAATTTGTGCTTTTTTACTATGGGTAAAAGAACCGAACCGATCTACATCTATCTGATTTTGTGCTTAAAAATGTACCTATCTACATGCTATTACCAATTTGTTCCTTTAAAATGTACTGTACTACAAAAAAATACAATTCACTAAATGTTATATAGCTAGTGTTATAAGTATAAACAATGATTATACCCATGCATGTGGATACCCAATAATATGGCCAAAATACCCATACCTAAAATTCCCATACCCAATACCCATGTATGGGTGTCACTGTCGCATACTCCAAACTTTCAATTGCGATTATCTCAAAAACGATTTTTTGTAGATCGGTACTTTTAGAAGCACACCCTTCATTTACTGACGGACTTGCCAGTTATGATTGCTTTACTTGTCTCTTGTCGGTGTGGCCCCACGATTTTCAATTGATTCTTCACATCTGATTTTTTTAACAGATACAAAAAAATATTCTGATAGGTAAACTCGGCAGCAACGATGGCAAAAAAAGATTCGAAAATTCGAAAACATTTTCGAATTTTCGAATTTTTTCGGAATTTTCGAATTTTTATTTCGCCCCTAGAAAAAACACTTAAAAATCGATTTATTTTTCAAAAAATTCGAAAATTCGAAAATTCAAAAATTCAAAAATAGTTTTCGAATTTTTTAGGGAATTCAAGGCAACAAAACACACTGTTAAGTTCAACGTGCTAAATAAATCAACAATTGATACGCGGCGCGTATGGAAACGCGAAACGTAACAAAAAAAACGTTGAAATGTCATCCACGGCGGAAGAGGCGGACTACGACACATCCGTTTTTTACACTATATTTTCTCAAACCCCCCCCCCTCGAAATACCCACCTCAAAATTTACACTATTAATTCATAAACCCCCCTCTAAAATAACACCCCCCCCCCCCAATTTGGTGTATAGAGAACGTAATGCAGTTTGTTATCTGGGAAACACCGAACACACGTTAAAAACAATGACTGTGTTGTGTAGAACAGGGTTTGTACCATCTACGTACTTATATAAGTATATAGAGTCTTATAAAAGGCAGTTTTTGTTGCATATTTTGACATCTGTGTTACCTACAAACAACAATTTAGTACTGGGATTTTGAAAAATTTCTGGCAAAATAATACACCCCCCTCGAAATACCCACCCTCGTTTAACCCCCCCAAGTTTCCCATGTTTTTAAAGTAATACGGTAATTAAAGCCAATTTTGTATTTTATGCTGATATTTGATTTGACGCCAATTTTTAAATTGTTGTTTTTATTGCCTTCACTCTGTTGGTGAATTAAAATTATCAATGTGTGAATTAAATGAACAAGCAGCACACTGGTTTGCATAACTCATTCCACCATTTTTAATGCTAATTTATGGTTAAAATAAGGTCATAACAACTGAGCAGAACATAAAGACAGTCCAAATTCTGTGTTTAAAGCTTAAAATTCAATATTTTTCCAAAAAGATTCGATAATTATTTGAAAAAATTCGAAAACTAGCCAAAAAAATTCGAAAATTGCCAAAAAAGATTCGAAAATTCGAAATTCGAAAATTAAATTCGAAATTCAAAAATTATTTTAAAGAAAAATTCGAAAATTCGAAAATTCATTTCAGAAAAAACACTTAAAAATTTAAATACTTTTTTTTCGACTGTTTGCCATCGTTACTCGGCAGACGTGATATTCTACAAGTTTGATCCACTTATATTTCCTTTTGCTAGGCGAAACTTATGTTCGCCAACTGCCTACCTATTCAAAATAAAAATAAAAATAGGAAATCCTTCTGTCAGCCTAGCCTAGGTATACAGAGTACGGCATTTTCGCAATATGTGTCGCTGATTTGAGTAAAATATTCTTTTGCATTAACTTAATCGCAAAACACTACTTAATTTTCTTACAATTTCTAATATTTTATCAAACCCTTATTTTTATTGGGCTAACTGTTTAAAACCTTGAAAACGCTCAAATGTGACATCCAAGCATTTTTACAGTCGCATTTCTGCTTTTTAGCAGAGTTGCGAAAGTGTATTTACACTTACCCGAAATACCCGGGTAAATGGGTATTTATATTTACCCTTACACTTACACTTTCATAAACTACCCATACACTTTTTTTACACTTTCCTGGGCAAAATACCCGGGTACAGAAAGTGTATTTTTTTTCTTTCAGATGGCCCTGTTTTATGCTTTTGAGAAAGCATAAAACAGGGTCATGTACAAAAAATAACCGCACAGTGCACACATGCAGTTATGCATTGAATGTATAAAATAAGGCAAATGTACAAACTAGCACTATCTCTGACCTTTGACCAGTACGTTCTACAGTTTCATCATACTTTTGTAAAAAGGACAAGATCAATGGAAATTCACCAGCTGAACACTGGCTTTTGCATTGACATTTACTGCATAGGGATGGATAAAAAGCGCTTTTTTAACGGCCCCGCTCTTTTTAAAAAAGCGCTTTTTCCGTTTTTCAACAAATGTCAAGACATTTCCTAGAAAGCTCCCAAATATGGTTCTGAGTCAATATAAATATACAGGTATATCTTATAAGTGGCAGTACTTGTGATGATATATAGCCATAGAATGGCTGTGGAGCCATGGGACAGCATTTTAAGTGGGGTTTTATGCCAAAAAGTCCACTTTTTATGTTGACTTGGACCCTTGCGCTTTTTTGTAAAAAAGTGGCGTTTTTTAAAAAAAGGCGCTTGAAAAAAGCGCTGGCCATCCCTATAATACTGCATGTCCATTCTTGCATTTAAAAAGTGTGTATTGCATTGCATAATCAGTAAAATATCAACACTGAAAAAGTGCCATTATAAGGCAACTTCATACCACTACAGTATTTGTTACAGTCTGAAATCTTTCAAAAAAGGCAGTAAAATGTGAAATAATGCATGAAAATGATAAATAAATTGATATAAAGGTGAAAACAGTGGTGTTTTCTAATGCTCAACAGTGAGAGCTCTTTCTAAAAACATTTTTACACTTACACTTTTTTACACTTTCCTAGGTATTTTAAAAATACCTTACACTTTTGGTATCCATACTCAAAATTTGGAAAGTGTATTTACACTTACACTTACACTTTCCAAAAATACCAGTATTTTAACAACTCTGCTTTTTAGGAGAAACATTGACCATTTTATTGAAAGACGAACTCATGTTTGTCAAATATGCACACTCCATCGGAACGGAACAAGAAAAGTGATGGGTAAGTACGAATTTCGAATTACAGGAGTCGTCCTAAACACGCACCAACAAAATTTTTGGCACTGATCCAAAAAGAGATTTCTCCCATCAAAAGCATGCACGGAATATTCAACCAATAACTGAATGGAATATATTTGAGGCGTCTATTTTTCAAAGTCAACAAGTCCACAAAATGAGATTTTGAGTAAATCGCATTTTAAGTTTCCGATCCAATTCCAGGCCCGTGGTGCATGTCCAATTTGGCTCTCTCATGCTTTTCATAAAGTTCCATATGTTGACAATAAAGTGTCAAATTTTAAGCCCCTGCTCTTAACGTACCGTATTTCTTCGATTTTATTGACCGCCAATGTATTGTTTCATAAGCCATTTTGGGGGGCAATGTAAACGAGCAGGGCAAAGTGAATGAACATGGCAATGTATATCCCACATAGTTTTTTCCATGTGCATTTCTTAATTAGAGATGAATGTGGAATAAGTATAATGAAAACTACACTTTGCGTTCATCATAAATTAGGTAAATTTTCCAGTAGTAGAGTTGTTAGACACCTTAGAGCGGCAAACATTAAGTAATGAATATGATAACGCAACATCTATATTTTCATACGCCAATGTATTCGAACATGGCAATGTATTTTTCGGATGCCCCGCAGGCCCGACAATGTAAACGAGCAAGGCAATGTAAATGAACAGTCAATAAAATCGAAGAAATACGGTATATGTGAAAAATGGGATGTCCATAAAATTCCATTAGGTTAGAGTAAAACTGTTTCGGGGAGGGAAATGGACGCCTTCTTGCACGCGAGAACATTTTTGTTCCCGGGGAAGCCGAGGCTGTCTTATGGGAAAATTATGGACTTGTCGCCTTTGAGAAATCGGTTTCCATAGTGGACTTATCACATTTCTTGCGCTTTTTTCCCATAAAAAAAGGAAGCAGAGGATGGACTTGTCACCTTTTAGCCCAAAACTAAGTGGACTTGTCGACTTCTTGCCCGAACTTTTTGCATTTTTCCCAAAAAATGTCAAAGTATGGACTTGTCGCCTTTGAGAAATCGGTTTCCATAGTGGACTTATCACATTTCTTGCGCTTTTTTCCCATAAAAAAAGGAAGCAGAGGATGGACTTGTCACCTTTTAGCCCAAAACTAAGTGGACTTGTCGACTTCTTTTTGTTCCCGGGGAAGCCGAGGCTGTCTTATGGGAAAATTATGGACTTGTCGCCTTTGAGAAATCGGTTTCCATAGTGGACTTATCACATTTCTTGCGCTTTTTTCCCATAAAAAAGGAATAAGAGGATGGACTTGTCACCTTTTAGCCCAAACTTTTTGCATTTTTCCCAAAAAATGTCAAATTTGGCACTTTGCCATATAGGCATGTGAGGTCAAAAAATTTATGGAAAATGATGAAAAATGTGCAGAAGTAGCCCCAGATGACGTTTCCGGGCCTAACTCGAAATTTTCATATTTTGGACTTGTCGACTTTTAGGCCGGAATTCTTTGTTATTGGCCGAATTTCAGGGAAATGACATCAGTTAATAATTGTATAGCAAAAAGTCTGCCGAGTTTATTTCGAAAATAGAAAATCTCAAAATTCAGTGTTTTGCAATTTTTTGCATGCAAGCACACTGTTTTGCATTTGATATTTCACCTCGGGTTGCTTTCATTTATTTTATTCATTATCAATCGACAATGTCATTGTTGGAAAATTATCGGTGAATCGATCAAATGTGAAATGATGGCATCGATAATCCTCACTTTATTAGCTTTATTTTTCGCTGTCATCGGTCCAAACGGTCAAATATGGTGTGTGCAAAGTAGCAACACAGACAGTACATTGGATTGTCTCATAAGAATAATAAGTAATGTAAAGTTAAAAAACCACCGAGTTTATGCAATTAATTCACTGTCAGCTAGGGTTGGGAATTTCGAAATTTTCTATTCCGGTTCTCGGGTTCAAATAATTTCGGTTCGGGTATCGGTTCTCATTTCCTCAAAATTTTCGGTTCCGGTTCTCGGTTCCGGTTCTCAAGGTCGTTTCCGGTTTGGTTCTTTTGGTTCCAAAATATCCAAAATTTCGGCTCCGGGTATTGAAAAAACCGGGTATCGGGTAAGAATTTGCTGGATAATGGGAAAACAACAATGATGTAGTGTAACGAACACCAGGTGCCAGATTTAATTCTTGCGTTATGCGCCCTATGTGCATGTAATGCGACCGAAATCGGGCAGCCTCCCTACAGATTGTCTACGGTTGCCCTACCCTACATGTCAGGCTCCCGACACGACAAAACGCAATTCAATTGCATGTCGGGAGGTTGCCCTCGGGTGTAGGGCAACCGTAATCAATTTGTCGGGAGACTGCCCGATTTCGGGCACATTATTCACTGAAATGTATACAACATAAAAAAGAAAATGTCAAAAATAGAAAAAAAAGATGAGCGACACCGGGCGCGTCCCACCCATAGCTGAAATCGAGGGTAGCATTTCGAGGGGGGGGGGGGGTCGGCCTGCCGGCACGTGTTTATATCTCGGGAACAGGGTTGGCAAAATCTCAGAAAAAAATAAAAATAATATAAAAATAAAATGGAATATTCAAGAACAAAATAAAATAAAATGGAAAATTTAAGAATAAAAATAAAAATTGTATAAAAATTCGAATTTTTGTAAAATTTTTGTAAAATTGTATAAAAATTCATATTTTTGTAAAATTGTATAAAAATTCATATTTTTTGTAAAATTTTGTCTCATTGCTTGAGTCTCTACCTATTTATTCATGGATCTGGGGGGTGTCCCAAGCATTGTAAAGTGTCAAATGTCATGTAAAATGTCATGCAAAGTGTCAATTGTTATGACAAATGTAAAGTACAGTGTAAATTGTCATGACATGTAAAAATTAAAGTATCAATTGTCAAGCAAATTGTGTTCAAATCTCATTTTTTTTGTTGAAATCTTATGTTTTGTATCCAAATTATGTTGTTGTTAACTCCAAAACTTTATGTGAACATTTGGATACAAAAACATAAGATTTGGATATAAAACATACTATGGATACAAAAACACAAGATTTGGATACACAATTTACACTTTGCATGACATTTGTCATGACAATTGCCACTTTGCTTGAAATTTTACATGACACTTGACATTTTGCATGACAATTGATACTTTACTTTACATTTGTCATGACAATTGACACTTTGCATGACATTTTACAAATGTGCCCAGCACATTCCAGTAGTCCTTCCTCTGAAAATGCAAACCATTCTTATCAATAATTGTAACTTTACACTTGCAGCTAGCTAACAATACATATTGCATGCAACTTTTGAAAAGTAAGGGAAAAATGTGTCACAGGTTTTTCATGTAAGGTCTAATTATAACATTTTTCTGGCCTTGCATGCATGTTTCTGATTTTTTGTAAAATTTTTGTAAAATTTTTGTAAAATTTTTGTAAAATTTTTGTAAAATTTTTGTAAAATGAGTCATTTTATTTTATTAATGACTTTTGGGAATAAAATAAAATAAAATAAAATGAAACAAGAATAAAATAAAAATAAAATAAAATTTTTATACAATTTTTATACAATTTTACTAAAATGAATTTTTATAAAACCAACCCTGCTCGGGAACCGCTCGGTGAAAATTGTTGATTTTTTTATATAATATGGTTTCAGGTCGGGGCTAGTTACAAGTCCGAGGAAATTTCGCTACGATGCCCCAGACCGGAGATAGAGTGGGACTATAAAAAGATGGTCATTTGCGAAAATTTTGCGTGTCGCTCAGAACATGCAAACTTTGAACATCAATAACTCGACTGTTTCTGGGCGTATTTTAGTAATTTCACTTTTAAAATGATGACAAATGCTTGGAGAGTTCATTTCTGAGGTCAAATAGGCGATACAATATTGTGTATATATCGATTTGGCCGGATTTCGAAATGCGAAATTTACGGAAAATTTTTCTTTTTGAACATGCTATCATATACTCCTGATCGAGAGAAACTCAATGAAACAAAAATGAGATCGATATCTCGTTCCGATCAAAAGTTATAGCGCTTCAAACTTTTCCCTCCCATCCACATAAACAACCACATGCATGCAACTTCAAAACTCCATATCTCGGCCATTTCTCTGCCTATTTGCACCAATGAACAGTTAAAATGATCAGAATGACATGGAGATATGTTCACATATGTTCACAAATGTTCACATAAAGTTTTGGAGTTAACAACAACATAATTTGGATACAAAACATAAGATTTCAACAAAAAAAATGAGATTTGAACACAATTTGCTTGACAATTGATACTTTAATTTTTACATGTCATGACAATTTACACTGTACTTTACATTTGTCATAACAATTGACACTTTGCATGACATTTTACATGACATTTGACACTTTACAATGCTTGGGACACCCCCCAGATCCATGAATAAATAGGTAGAGACTCAAGCAATGAGACAAAATTTTACAAAAAATATGAATTTTTATACAATTTTACAAAAATATGAATTTTTATACAATTTTACAAAAAATTTTACAAAAATTCGAATTTTTATACAATTTTTATTTTTATTCTTAAATTTTCCATTTTATTTTATTTTATTTTGTTCTTGAATATTCCATTTTATTTTTATTTTATTTTTATTTTTTTCTGAGATTTTGCCAACCCTGTTCCCGAGATATAAACACGTGCCGGCAGGCCGACCCCCCCCCCTCGAAATGCTACCCTCGATTTCAGCTATGGTCCCACCGCTGGCACCCTCTTTTTGCATGTGGAGCTAATTGAGTATAAAATGTCTGTGCAGTGCATTTTGTCATTAATCTGAATACTGTACTTTGCCCTTCTATTAGAAGAAATGTGGTAAGAAACTGAATGTTTGGTCCATCATCTGAATAACATCTGAATAAAAATGAAATATTGAAATAGTATGACACGTTGGCACTGTTAAAAACAAGATTGCTCTTCATAGGGTGATTCCGAATGAAATCAACTGTGAACGGAATGGAATTCATCCATTCAATTTTGAATTTGAGACATGAGTAATTTCAAACACAGGTACCTAAATGGAACAAAATTGTACAGTCAAAAGTCTGTCCATTTTTACAAATGTTTACCGCTCCCGACAGCATTTTTCTGGAGGGCAGATTTTTATTTCTTTTTTTTCATTTTGTCAGTCACGCGCCCGACAAAACGCGTGAATTGAATTGGAAATTGATATGTCGGGTGCCTTTCACGCATAACTTGGCTATCAATTGTACATGGGTTTGTCGGGCATGTAGGGAGATGCATGTAGGGTGTAGTGCATAACTTACAAAAATTTGTAGGGAGAATTAAATCTGAGGGGCCAGATTTAATTCACCCTACAAATATTCTTAAGTTATGCACTACTCCCGACATGCATCTCCCTACATGCACGACAAAACCGTGCACATGTCAGATATTTTACGTTTTTACTAATTTTACTACTTTCCGTTTTTACCACAAAAATACGCCACTCGTCGAGTTTTGCCGCGGCGGAGAATTGCAAATTCCGGTCCCTTGGCGCTTCCACTTGCGTGCTTAATTAAATAAATAATTGGTTTTTATGGTACGGGGATGTTCACACGCAAATCAGGAACGGCGCCAGTACCCCTTGGGGTCCTGACAGTTCCTGAGGACGGACACGGCAACTTACCACTCCCTTTCGTAACTGCTGCCAGCGGTTTTACTTCGATTAATTGTTAAAAAGCCGTAATTAATGCAAAGCCGAAATTAATAAAATTCAAATTAAAATCCACGCAGTTAGTATGCTTCAGGGGGACCAAGTTGGGTTCACGGGAAACTTTATTTTAGCGATGTAGTCAGAGTCAATTTCACAATAGCTCAAGTGAGTCGTATAGCCTCTAGTGGGTGAAAAAATGTAAAATCAGCGAGTTTTATAATCACCAAAAACCTACCATAATCAAAATGAATACTAAATCAGAGACACAACAATTAACCGTAATAAGCGAATTAATAAGGCAAATTCAATGATCACTGGAAAACCGTAAACACAGCGTACGAGGCACAAGTAAATTAATTCAATGCGGGAAAAATAATTAATTTAAACGAACGGGTGCAAATGTAATTTAAATCAAGCGTAAAGTAACTGTGATTATCACTGACGTAATTAAAATGCAATTCATCTCAAAGGTGAGCGTCATTAGCTGGGTTCTATTCAGAGGTTACGGTGCAACTCAGAGCAGGTGGTGTGACACGTGTTATCAACCTGCGCCCCTTTAGGTGAAAAATATTTTTATAGCGCGCCCGACCAAGGCCACAGAAAGAACGCTCATTTGCGGGGTTTGTTCAAGGTTATTGCATTGCCGGGTAAGGGTTGGAACTTTGGGACTAAACACACGCCACAAAACACTAGCACTTGTGAGTTCACCAATCACCCTGGGTGATGGGAATAATTAATTGGCACTACTGTGCTCTTCACTATAAACTGTGCTCTGCATGTGTCTTGCAGTCGCATGCCGACAATAATTGCCGTTTGCCACTTTTCCACCCATTACCTAGTCCTAAGTAAAAAGCACTTGGTCAGGGAATTTTCTGAATGTTATCTATCGGGGCGTCTGAGCATTTAACAGAGTTAACACCTGTTAGCTTAACCAGAAACATTAAAGTCTTTCTAACCCATTCCCAGACACTGCACCCTTTTGACCAAAAATGTAAACTTGATTAAACCTAAAAATTATAACATTCGAAAGTACATGTTGGGAAATGCATTTAAAAAGAAAAAACGGAAGTAGTCACTTAATTAACTCAAAATGCGGGTAACCTAATTAGCTTAATTAATGAATCACTAAAATGAAAATTAAAAATTAGCGTCACACGGGAAATAATTAAATAATTAACGGAAAAGAATCAATTAATAAATTCAGGGCCGCAGTAGTGTCCATTCGGGCGTACCGTCCTGGGGCTGCGGCTTCGTTGGCGGATTTGCAGTGCACAGCGAACCGCACGTTCACTGTGACTTCCCTGTGCACCGCGGGTCGTCATTCGGTCGCACATGGTCGTTCTCGAGTCGTCGGAGTGTCTGCGCAAAGTTGTCGTTACGTTTTCACGCATGATTAGTTAGCCATATTTCTACCTACAATCCCACCAGCCATTAATTTTTTACCTCCGGGCTAAAAACGACATGTTCAGAAAAAGTGTTTTGCGCCGTTTTTTGATTATTCAAAAATCATGCCTTCTCTGCATTTTTCGGTGGACGGCTGTGGCAGTCACATGCCCTGGGGGTGCAAATATGGCTCGTCTTCATTTGAATTATGGCATCAGCTTTCTGCCGTGCCGGCTTTTTGTGCTCGAAACTTCGAAATTTTGGTTCCCGCTCAGGGCTCGATGTGAGAAAAAGTTTTTTCTTTTTGATTTTGGAAACTAATTAATCAGACTACTAATCTGTATTATTTCACAGCATCGTGCCACTGTTGGATGGGCAGTTTGGAATCAACATTCAAGTTACCTGCTCAACCGACATGTCGCAGTCCGTGCGTGTGAAAATTGATCGTCGACAAGATTTTCTAATTGTTTTCATGGAATATTAACAAGTATGTTTGTTGTTTGCTGATTATTTTTTATTACAGAGTTGTCTGTTTCTCCTGACGACAAAAGTTGTGCATAAATTATTACATTGAAACTTTGATAACTGGGCTTTTGACAAAAATTGTTTCGTATCAATTTTCACAATTACCATTTTCCATGTGGTGTTCTACCTGTTGCGCTGGAGCTTCCTCCGGTGGCAGTGGGATGGCCTCGACCGCGTCGTGGTGCTCGGGCGGCGGCGAGGGGGGCTCGGCTACGTTCTGCAGTGCCATGGCCGCCATGTCGTTGCTAATGGGGGAATATTCTTCATTAGGGCGGTAAACTGGTTCGACAACGGGCACCACTTCCTCCAACACCGGCACATCCTCCTCCCGCGCGTCTGCGGAGGAGTCAGAGCCCGCTGTGGCGGTTTCAATGTCAGACAAACATTCCGCCTGCAGTTCTTCTTCGAGGGCCGGGTACCTGTCCGGTCCGACTAGTTCTTTCAAGTCGGCCCGCGGGCGCCATTCCGGAGGCCAAAATCCCATCACGTTTCCCCAAATTTGGCCTGACTCGTAAGAGTAAATCCGGTCGGCTTTGTGCTCGACCGTCAGAAACCGGTGGAAAAAGGTTGACCACAACATGGTCTCGGCGTTGGCCACCACGATGCGCACACATTTGGCGCGGGAGGTGGCTACGTTTCCCCGGGGCAACTCCGCTACAAATCCAACTCTACCGTACGCCTTCTTGGGATCGGCATCCAGCTGGGCGGAGTCGGTAGGCGGGCTGCCGCGCACGCAGGAAACGATGACCACTTCCGCTTCACGGGCCTGTGCCTTGTCGGCAGTGATCACGCGGGTGGCCCAGTAAGCCGCGTCGTGTTCTGTATGGGCTACTAATCGACTGATTAGGGCGCGCGCCTGCGCCGCATAAAAACAGACAATTAGCAAACTAGCGGGATCGGTAAGATCTGCCCAGGGCAGGGTGGGATCTTCTTTCACTGTGGCCACGAGGTAGTCGTACAGGTGCAGGATGATGCGCAGCTCCTTTTTGTTGATAATGGACATGCCTTCTTTCGATTCGCAGCCCTGGTGCACCAGTGTCGATGACAGCATGACGCCATCCTCGAAGTCGCCAGGCGCGGGCAACATGGTGGCGCCGTGCGCTGCAGTGTCGTTGTAAGCGCGTAGCAGTCCATTGTACGCCGCCACAGAGTTGGCCTGAATGAGCTGGCGATGCCCGCGGAACACTGTTTCCAAGTGAACCACGGGACATAGTTGGTATTGTGTGAGCCTATCAATGAGGGTGGGGTCGGGTTTCAGGACAGGCTCCACCCAGTCTTGCACGCGAATCATACGCGTCAATTGTTTACTGTCTCCAAATAGAAGCAACATGCCGTTCACTGGGAGCTGAGCCGCCTGAGCCACGCTAATTACTGCAGCGTCAGACGCCAAAGACGCTTCGTCAATAATTACCGCGCACGCAGTCACACTTTTTATACGGGCGTCGTGGGCGGAGTCCAAAGTGACATGGATTTGACCGGGCTGCACCACCTCCAAGAACACCCGGTGCAGCCTGACCGTAGCCCTGACATATTTAGACAGCGCCCTACGCAGCACCTTACCCCAGAATCCCTGATCAGCTAAACTAGCCTCACCAGCCCGGGCGCCCGCCACGCCTGCCTCGAAGTCATCGAATGGCTGCTCGTCTCCATCGTCGGCGGTGAGAAATGGCACTTGTTCGGTCAGCTGCGCGCGTATGACGGCGTCGTCCGTGCAGTTGTTGATGATTTCGTCCACCAGTTCGTAGTCCTTCTTGGCGCCGTCGTACTTTTCCAGCGCTGCCGTCCATTCGGGGCTGAGGCGGACGATGTTGTGGCCGGTTCGCTGTGCTAGGGTGTGCAGGGTTGGCAATTGGGTCGCGGGGGTGGTGTTATAAGTGGGGTCAGTTTCCCACATGGGACTCAAAACGCGCACCGGAAATGCCGCTCTTAATTTCAAAAATTCTTCAAAACCCTCCAGTTTTTGCAATTCAGAAAATGGCGTATCAGCCATGGCGGTCCATTTCGCGCGCTCCCGCAATAAGACTTCTAAAGCCCCAAAAATATCCCGCTGCCCTAATTTATTCAGGTTGGCCAGGGCCCTGCGAGCGCCTTCGTCGGCCGCCGAGTTGACCGTGCACGTGATGAGCGTCGAATGGTATTTGGCGTTCGGCTGCTTGTCCGATGGCAAGTCGGAGCCCGCGCGCACCCTGGGTCTCGAGTTATAATAATTATAGCCGCGTGAACACACATACGCCAGTTGATTTTGTGTGGTCGTCTTCCCGGACCCGAAAGGCGAGTCACACATAATCAAAAGGGGTTTGCGCATTCGCACGGCTGTGATCACAGCTCCTAAAACTTCTACCTGCCCCTGCTGCGGCAAAAACTCACCTAATTTGGCCTGAATCATTTGTTCGTTTTTTCCTCTGAACAATGATTCGTACAACTCACTAGCCTCACGGCTAATGAGCGCCCAGTCAGTTTCGTCATCCAGCAGACGCAAATTCAATATCACAGCTAATTGGATTTGCGCCTCCAGGGTGAGTACTTTTGACCCCTGGACCACTTTTGGCACCCAGCCGACCGGCGCTTTATTCAGGGCGGCTTGCAGTGATCGCATGGTTCGGTCGTAATTGGGCGAGTCGTTCGAGCCGCGCACCATGTATCTTCCACTCTCCAGGGTTCGGGGCAGTGCTGATTGCGACGCCGCCATGTCCAACTTCGCACGCAGCCTTGTAGTTGTTGGCTCTGATTCCACGCTGGTAATTCTGACTGATAGATTGGGGCTGCCCGCCGCTGGTTTGTCTTCGTCCGGTCTGGCCTGCACCAAGCTCAACACCGACATGGGCGTCGCCTGGTTCAACAGCTGTGTCTGCGTGTTCACCTGCTCCAGCAAACGCACGCGCTGCTCTTCTGGTCCTTCGAAAGTGTCAGCTTGCAACTCTTCTGGGTCCGGGCGGCGCACCATAATATCGCATGCAGTGCCCTGCGGCGTGTGCTCCCAGGACACATGCGCGCACACGTCCGTTGCGCGTTTCGCCCGAAATCGCAAAAATGACTCGTTATAGCAGTGAGCCGCTGCTAAAATGCCCAATTTATACCTGAGAAACGAGTCCATGTTGTCTCTGTTCTCTGTGTCTGGCTGGATGCCCGATGTGCTGATATCCTCGGCCGTAGCGACCTGCAGCCCGTACGCATGGCCGTAGAATTCGTCGCCAAACACGTCCAGATCATTCAAGTCGTGATACTCGACGTGGGCCAGCCCCAACTGTCCCGCACTCAAATTTTCCACTCTGCTGTCACTCACATATTCTCTGTGCAAAATGACCAGCTTTTCCGGCCCGGCATCACCTCGCTCCGCCGCGCCCAGCGGTTCCAGATTTTTGTAATTCGACGGCGTGAAGGCCGCTCGCAGCCGCGCTGTTTTCCAGTCGCTCGTGTAGGGCTGGTAGCCGGAAGTGTCGCCGCGCGTCAGTGTACGTGCCGCTTGAGTGACGCGCCGCGTGCCCTGCGTACTCACGACCACGGGGGCGGCAACGTTTAAGGGGCATTTTGTCTGATTACCCCAAATCGCGACGCCGGTAAACTCCCAGTACCGGGGATTTTCTATTTTTTGTGCGATTGCGGTCGCCGAGAAACGCATCCCGTGGCGCACTAGGGGCAGGAACATCGAGGGGTGTTGTTTCTGAATTTTCGCGCACAAATCCACCAGCTGAGTGGTCCGTTTGTCCCTAGCCGCCTTGGCCCGCTTATTCGAATAATAGAAATACGGATAAGCTTCATCCGCATTCACCCACTGCTCGTTTTCGCTGAGTATCGCCATCGTCTGCTCAGAAATTCTCACATGGCACTGATACTCAACATGCCCGTCCGCGCCCGAGTCAATATACACCCTATCTACCCAACCTTCGAATTTCCCTCTGCTGGGGTAGATTTCCGGTCCATTTTGCATCTGCTGCGCGCGGTAAAGTTGTCGCGGGGGAATGGTTCCGCCGCCGCAGGCACCATGTGTATTTGTCTCCTTGGATTTAATGGGCGGGGCGTCTGCACCTTCAAATGGGCGTTTGCGAGAGGCCGAAGCCATTATAATTATAATGTGATAAAATAATTAATTGCGAAGTTTTATGAACGGGGAAAGTAACAAGAACTCGTGCGGTCCAGTCGCCCGTGGGCAAAAGGGGTGCACGAGCTTCCTAACAAACACACACACTTTCACACACACTTCATACCTGTTGTACCTGGTTTCGTGTTGTTTGACGCGACGGCGATGATCGTAACGGCTAATTAATCAGCTAATTAATCAATTTTTTAGTCGTCGCCGTATAATTCACTGTAAGAAGGGGGAATTAAATATTCACTGGTTGCCTTGCAACGATCCGCATGAACTACATAAATTTTCTTATTAATATTGTTGAATAAAGTCACTAATGGGTGGGCATAATCAATGCACTCATACGGGCCGATAAAGCGAGGCGCGAATTTCTTACTGGGGCCCGTCAACTGAGTAATACGCGGCGTGTATACGCGTACCGCTTGCCCGCGTTGCACATTCAATCGGCGCGCACGGCGATTGGCGTAAAATTGCTCTTTTTGCTGCGCCTTTGCTAAAGCGGTATGCGCTGCTTCGCGTGCTGTGGTTAGACGCGCGCCTAATTCATTTATAAGAGCGCGCTTATGCGGCAATGAGGGCAATGCCTCGTTGTCAGGGGGAGGCTCGATCATTCGCTCCCACATGGACGCAGCAGGCTTGCCAAATAGCAACGCATAGGGGGTGGTTTGCAAGGAAGGGTGTTTCGATGTATTGTACGCGTGTACAGCGGCGCCTAAATGTATGTCCCAATCGTCATGTGTACGATTTACGTAGTGTGATACTATTTCCATCAGAACACCATTCCTACGTTCCACCATTCCGTTGCTCTTGGGGGTGTACGCAAATGATGTATGTTGGGTCGCGTTCAAATATTGTAGAAGCTTGGCAAAAGTGCCCTCGGTAAAGCTAGGGGCGTTATCACTGAGTATAATGGCCGGCACACTAAATATAGGCAAAATGTGCAACAGAAATGCAAATGATACTGTGTCTTGTTTTATGTCGGGAACGGGCACAGCAATTCCAAAACGTGTGCACTGATCAACAAATACTAACACATGTCGGTTTCTGCGTTTCGTGGTTAGTAAAGGTCCTATTGCGTCTACCGCTATCACATCACCTGGCCTTTTGGCTACCTGGCGGCACACCATTTGAGTTCGCATTGCCGCTCTGAGACCTTTCTTGGCGTTGCACGAAGGGCAGGTGGCAACCCAGCGCGCACTTTCTGGCCGCATTCCTGGAAACCACGCGAATTCCTGCAACCTTTCGAATGTTTTTATTATTCCTAAATGGCCCGCCGTAGGGTGATTGTGAGCTAATTCTAACACAAATGGAACTAATTCCGACGGAATACATACGGGGTCGTATAATTGTATACCTGGTATCTGGGACGTTCCCGCTTGGCGACGTAATATACCGTATTGGTCAATAAAATACGGCGCGGCGCTGTAAAAATTATCTGCGCGACACACTTCTATAGTTGTGGCTATGTATGGTTCTTCTGCTTGTAGTCGCTTCAATTTGTCAACCGGAGTCATTGGGGGTAGTGCCATAATTGTACTGCGCTTAGTTGCACTCGTCAAACCCGGAACAACTTCATTTCCGGCTCCTGAACCACCAGCCATTGTTCCGGTTCCAGGCGCTTCCGCATTCCGCTGCCGCTCTCGCAGCCCGGGTGGCTCCGCCTCTTTTCGCCCGCGCGTCCGGTCGCTGATTGGTCGCATCAACTCCGCCTCCTCGTTTACGCTGATTGGCCGGTACGCTGCCCTGCTTGCCGCAGCTACCGTAACCTGCTTATCGTGCGGGATAGCGATTTCACGGCACGTAACTTGTGCGAACTGCTCAAAAGCCTCATCCAGGTCCTTTTTCTCGTCGAATACCACTGGTGCGTCTTGTCTTCTGGATAGTGCATCTGCTAATTCGTTGCTTTTTCCCCGCAAATGCTTAAACGTGATTTGGTACGGCGTAATTGCTAAGGCGAACTTGTGCAGCATGGCGTGCGGGGTAGTCTCTAAATTAGGATTCTTTACCCACGAAATACTCTTAGCGTCAGTCCAGACTTCAAAGGGTCGTCCCGCCAGATAACAATGCCAGTTACGTATGCTTTCGTAGATTGCACACGCTTCCAGGGAAATCGCTGGCCATTTGCTTTGGGTTGCACCTAACTTCCGGCTGTAAAAGGCACATGCGTGTAGTATTTTCTCGTCCTCTGCTCGTTGTGCTAGCACGCCTGCAACAGCAATTTTAGAGGCGTCCGTGATAATTATAAACATACGTTTAGGATCGGGAAATTGCAGACATGGGCTTCCTAACAATGCTTCCTTGAGCTTATGGAAAGCTTCCAGTGCCTTGGGTTTCGATGTCAAATCCACCGGGGTGTCGCTATTGTAGTTCTCTCTTGGTCCCGTACGCGTGAGATTTGACAAGGGTACTGCTAGCTCTGCGCATCTGTGAATCATGCGTCTGAAAAAACCGATAGCTCCCAGGAATCCTTTTACCTCTTTTACGGTAGTGGGTACTGGCCAGTCCTGAATTATGTGCCGTTTATCATCTGGTACGCACACGCCGTCACGGCCAATCATAAATCCTAGAAAGCGTACAGCTGTAACGCGCGCGAAAAAACACTTTTTTGGACTAATTTTGAAATTGTTCCTAATTAGTCTTTCTAACACCTGTCCTATGTCATATAAATGTGTTTCCCAGGTTGCACTATAAATCAGCAAGTCATCGATGTATAATAATACATTTCGATGTATTAAACCGGCCATAGCTAATTCAAAACAGCGCTGCGCTAAACTAGGTGAGCATTTTAATCCCATGGGTAAACGTTTCAGTTGAAATTGTCCAAAAACATTTCTGAATGACGTGATGTGTCGATCATCTGGATGCAAAGCAATGTTATAGAAAGCTTGGTTTATGTCGGCACTGCTAAAAATACTTGCAGCTACATAAAGATTCGACTGTTTCATCTAAGCGGGGTAATGGGAATTGGGGAGCGTGCAAAACAGCGTTCAGGCGTCTGTAATCAATTACCATCCGCTTTGATCCATCCGGTTTGGATACCACCAGCGTGGGGGCACAATACGGGCTCGTACTGGGCTCCACGATGTCGTGCTCGATGAGGCATCTCAAATGATTTTCTAAGTATTGCTGATCATCCAGACTCAACCGGTACATTCTGCAAGCAATTGGCTTTTTATCCACCAATTGCAACCGGTAGTCCACTAATTCGCTGTAGCCGATGTCATACTTGTGTCGGGCAAAAGCTTCTTTGTACTGCAAAATCACCTTTTTCAGTTCCTCTCTGCGTTCGTCCGTCAATGTTTCTGGCACGGTAAATTCCATCACGTGTCCATCTGGACATGCAACTTGCAGTGGAGGTCCTAATTTGTCTTCGGCTACTTTGGGGGGAGGTTCAGTCGCTTGAACCTGTCGACACACATCTCTGTCATAGCACTGCTTCACCCATTCAGCGGGAGGGTCTCCAGGTTTCACCTTCAGCACGCAGTCCACTGGTTCGACCACTGCAATGCGCTGTCCTACCTGCAGCACTACGGGCTGGTTTCGTACATTTGCACATCTCACCTGAAACACAGGGGCACTAGTTTCATAGGCCGCTGAAGCAGCCATAACGCCACAGCGTTCACCTACCGTATCCAATCCCATGACCGTAAATAACCTTTCATCCATGGGGGCAGATAATTTTGCGGTCACTAGCGCTTCATGCCTAGCCAGAATTTCTATTTTTTCATTCACAATAGCGTAAATTCTGCGCTGCTGCACTTCCGGGTCTGGGTTATCAAAGGGAATGATCGCATTAGCCGTAGGGATTCGTAATTCCCTTGCAGGTAGGTCTACTACCATGTGCCGTAAGACATCTGCACCAATTAGAATTTCACCAGCTAATCCGTTCACTGCCTGAAACACAATCCCGAAGGTGTGGTTTCCCATGGTTACCGGTACTTCCATTTGCCCCAATACCAAAAGTTTCGAGTCTGCTGCACACCTAAGGGCTCCAATAGGTGAAACTTCATCATGCTTAGTAGCCTTTTCCTTGTGTCGCATCAGCACGTCTCTGTTGCATAATGAACGCATGGCGCCTGTGTCCAGTAGACATCTTCGATATTCTCTCCCATCAATGGTTACGGTAATGGATGGGCTGTAGTACACATGCACAATCTCTTCACGTCGATTGGCTACTTGATGGATGTTGTCTCTTTCTTCCGTCGAAAAAGTGATCATGCACACTGATTCTTCTTCCAGATCGCATTTTCTGTTGATACTGTATTGTATAGCGGGAAAACGACGCGCGCCCGTGAGTGCGGGCATGCCACTTGGCATTCCCACGCACGGGTTAATTACCGTTCTTACCTTTACCTGTTCGCTAGGGCGGTCCTCAGCCAATTCGACAATGATATTGGACTTTTCTTCTGTCTTTGGTCGCCTTTTGATTTTTTCCTTTGCCCTGTTCACCAAAGTCACGGCCGTTTCCGGCGCTGCAGCCATGAGCGCGGCTAGCAAATACTGCAGGGTGACCAGTGCACATATCAGATAGATCCATACTTGTAGCCAGGTGCGCCAGGTGTCGAAATCCCACCATCCCAGCGCTAATACCGATTTTGCCAAGGTTCGATGTCTTTGCATGTGTGATTCCACTCTCGGCTCCGCCCCCTGCGTAATTTGCCGCACGATAGAATACGCGTGCCATACGTCATTCAGGGTGGTCGTCGGCAATAATTCTGACAAGTTGTACATAGTCGTGGCGGCAAAAATCTGATGATGCACATCCCTGACTTTTTCCTGCTGCCATTTCTGCGGAAAACTGTGGGTGTTATACATAGGCAAATGTTCCAGGCCGCCGACTTCCGGTAGATATTTGTACCATTGCCCATTTAACATCACCACACGATTGTGCGCATTGGTGCATGAGCCCGGGATCGCTTGAAAATGCAAAATGTTTGTCAACCTATTCATGTGCAACGTCACATTCTGCCCGTGTACGCTAACTTGCACAGGTACTGTTTCGTAGCATTCTGGAGACTTCTTCTCTTTCATGATCTCGTATGTTTTTACCGCAAAACATTTATGAACCAGAAATCCGTCCGGCGCGGGTTTGGCAATTATTTCGTTATCATTCATGTACCATCGGGCTGTCGTAGTTGCGTGTTCGCTCATAGCCAGGCGCACAAATTCTTGGAAGTGTTGCACATTCTTGCAGGTGGCTACGGCCTGCGCGCGCATGGTTTGTTCTGCTGTTTCGTATACCGCCTGCATGCTGGCTGCTAATTGGCCTGCGCTCACTATTCCCAGCGTGGGTCGACCTTGCGCTCGTTTTTGTCTGACGCTTCGAATCACTGCCTTCTCAAATGGCGCCACTACAATATCTTGGTCCGATTTCCATAATTTAATGCCGCATGATTCAACCTCTTCATGTGCTCTGAAGGACAGTGATAGTGTATGATCATCAGCTAGCCAGATGTCCTGTCTAATACGTCCATGCATTTCACGCCATTTTTCATAAGGGCATTCCGCCTTCGGGTTCGGTTTCCAAGTTAATTGGCTGCCGTCTTCTAGCGTGCATGCACCCATTTCATAATTGCACTTGCTAACCTCACCCAGCGTGCTTTGCATGGTGTTGGCTCCATATCTCATTCGTACTTCCCCTCGAAACAGCCCACAGTGTGGCGTCGTTTCACTCACCCATTTGCAACAGTATAATCCATGTCCTGAGTAGCTAACATTGGTGGGGTACTGGGTGTCCCATGCGTTGTCCAAATCACTCACAGGGGTCATGGGCCCATCGTTGCACTTGTGATATTTAATCATGCCTTCGCACTCGGCGGCGCCCACAGATCGGGGGTTAGAATCAAACTTTTCCAGCGTGACGTCGCCCCAGAAGTTCTGATACGTCTTTGCCGTTCGAGTCGAGGCCACACACCTGTGTGCTGCCGCACGATATTCTACCATATTTCGCTTGTAGATTGTCAGTGTCAATTTTCGTGGCCGTTCTAATGACGCCGTAGTGTCAACAATAGCCGTGCAATTGGGTAGAGGGGGGTACGTGTATAAATCGTAGTGATCTGTCAAATCGCTGCAGAGCAGTGGAAACGAGGGCATGATAGTCGCGCCCGCGCCCGGCAAAAAGGCTAATCCCATTACAATTAACCCAACTGCTAATACGAAAAACAGCGACTGTGCGACCTGAGGCATGTAGGGGGGTTCTGAATATGCGCGCGGCGCGGGGCGCACCCCTTCCTCAGTAGACAGAAAACCCATATACCTGTCGACCTGGTTGCTGGAGCCAGTACGCGGCGGCAGGGCGGCCGGCGTGGCGTACAGAAACGGGTCCAGGCTGATGTTCATGAGCACATCCAAGGGCACCTCAGTCAGCGTGTCCGAGTGGTCGTCTGCAGGGCAATTAGGCCACAACGTACAGTCCGTTTCTTTCAAATCATGCATTCCAATCCTGCGTAGAAAGGCCAGCCAGGTAGTTCGAAACAGGTAACCTTTTTCAGTTCGCATGTATGCCCATGGTTTGATCCAGAATTCCCGCTCCTGCGCGAGCACATGCATTCCAGTAGTGCGCTGCTGCTCTTCGGGTGACTCTGGGACCAGTTCGTCAGGTTCCTCATCCTCTAATTCCAGGCCTTGCATCACAGGGATTAATTTATTAACGGGACGTATCATCATGCAGCGATCATCTTCGCGCACATGCATGGTCATTCCAGTTGTACTGGACACTCGCGTGGGGTTCAGCGACTCTACGTGGGGGTTACTTACCTGTACCGGTTGCATGTTATATTGTTGCATGCGCCCATCCGGTCCCATAGCCATCCAGTTAGCTGGCGGCGTTTGATAAGCCATCATTTGCGGTTGCATGTTCATATCGCCAGCCCTCTGTACCGTCTGCGCTGGTTGTACAGGCATCGGCTGCGCTGGTTGCCACTGCGGATATGCGTATTGCATGGGCACCATACCTGGCTGCATCGCTTGGGCTTGATTATTTCCCTGATAGCCACCACGTTGTCCTCCGCCGCGCCCACGTCCATTTCCTCTGGATGCTCCGCCGCCGCGGCTCCTTTTGAAATACTGTTCCCTTTGTTCTGGGGTTAGTTTGGGGCACTCATATCTGATATGCTCTTCAGAGCCACATTCCCAGCATCCTTTGTCAAATTTTCGTGGGGGCAATTTAGGGGGGTCCCTGTTCAATCCCAAAAGTTTACCTTCCAACGCGCCCAGCTGCGCTAGTTTCTTCGCTATCTCTTGGTGCACAGAATCGAATTTGGCAACACTCTCAGTCATTTTCTGTTCCATTGTTTCTAGCGTCTTGTCGGCCTGGGACGGCAGTCCAGCCATGGCGGGCATGTTTAGTGCCATCAACCTGTCCATTACCTTGTCTGTAGCGCTGGCAACCACATCCTGTTTGGATTTTTCTCCCTTATTCTGGCTCTGTTCTGCTTCCAGAAAGCTCTCTTGTGCGCGGGCGTTGTCAACCATCTCCTTCCAAGTGATAGACGCCGTGACCGGTACATTGCGCCTAATTTCATTTCTCAGTCCTCCATGAAATTTTATCATGCATGTGTCACCTCGTTTTTCATGACCCATGCCTGGATAGGCGCGTTTTATCAACTTTTCCAAACGTACCGCCCATTCCAGTACCGACTCATCTGCGCCCTGTCGCGTCTCAAAAATCTCTCTCTGTGCATGATGTTTGTCATTCGGATTTTCATAGAACTTTTCCAGTGCCTGCATCATGTCCTTGTAGTTCAGGTCGCGCAATTCTCTGTACCGCGTGTTGAAAATGGCTCTGGCACTGCCTTTCAGAAACAATTTCACCAGCGGCTTCCGCTCCTGTAACTTTATGCGCAGCGCATCACATACCGTGTCCCAGCTCCTTCTCCAGTCCCTGAAACCCTCATTTGGCTTGCCGCGAAAATATCCACATTGCTGTGCTAGGGCTGTGATGACTGCCGCATTACTTTGCTCTAATTGCCAATTTTGTCCCGGGTCCGTGGGCCACGCCACTTCAGATGTAGCTGACGAGTTCCTGGAGGATGCTGGCGAACGGGATCGAGCGCGTCGCTGCGTAACAGTTCTCACCTGGTTCGTTCCAGCTGCCGACGGGGGCGCCGCTGGTGCCGTTGATGACTGTAAGGGCGCTGCTTGACCATTGGTCAGCACTATCGGCTGCTGGCCACTAGCCGGTGAATTTCCTCCCAGCGTCGCATTCTGATTTTGTACGGCTTGATTGTGCTGTTGGTACGCAGTCGTCAGGTCAACTATATCGTCGCTATGTACGCTGTGGTGCGCTTCGAATTCCTGCAAAAAATGTTCCACCCTAGGTACCTCGGCGACTGGGTCACTTCCCCATAAATTCATAGCAATTTTAATTAGTGCCACCATACGCAAGTCCCCTGGTTCACCATTCTGTGAGAAAGCACCAACCGGTCTCGCTTGACTCATCATGTTTGCCCATTTCTTCGCCGCTGCACATGCCTTTTTAGGTGTCCATTGTGCACAGGATGGCGTTGTTTGCACCGGGTCCAGGTCCATTATGGTAGCTTGGTAAATTAAGTCCGCATTAGTGACCTTTGCGTACCTGTCTTCCAGCGCCGGAGCCGCCGTCTGGTTCGCGCCGTTATTTGTCATTCTGCTTGCGGGGCTGTTAATAACTATCACGGGGGGATTATTTGAAATTTCAGTCTTAATTAACTGGCGTCTAGCCTTTGCAGTTGCGCTCTGCGATCTCGACTGGTCGCTCGATAAGTTTCGGCTACTGTTACCTGACACGTCTCTCGGCGTCGAAGTGCTCTTCGGTGGGCTTAACTGCAGCGCCGGGGAAGTGTCTCCACTCTGCGTCGCTGTCTCCAGCAGTTCCGCTACGGTATTTTCAATCACGGGAAATTGATCTGCAGTAGCTCCAAGCTCGGCTGCAATCACAGGGTAATCACGTTGAATCGACGGCTGCCCTAGAGGCTCGCTGTCACCAACGTATCCGTCTGAACCGACTTCAGAACCCGATCGCACTCCAGGCGATATGGATGAGCTGCCCGCGCTCCAACCCAGTGTCCTCCGAAGCTTAGACCACTTACCTGTCTTTCCTGCTTCCTTTCCTGCAGCTTGTCTGCTTGTCCCAGGCGCTTCTTCCGCTTCTGCGCTGGACGTTAGCTGCCGCGCCGCTGCCGGTACAGCTGGCGTCTTCCACTGACTGAAACTGTCTGG
The DNA here is from genome assembly GCA_964036195.1 of Sphaerolaimus hirsutus. NCBI lineage: Eukaryota > Metazoa > Nematoda > Chromadorea > Monhysterida > Sphaerolaimidae > Sphaerolaimus > Sphaerolaimus hirsutus. The sequence continues at coordinate 700,189 of OZ038451.1, read as the reverse complement.
CGCAGGCCCTGCACCTTCAACCGTTGATAATCTGATTACCGGGGTGTCCTCAGCTGTCTGTCCAGACCAGCGTTGACTTTCACTCTCCTCTAGCGCTTCCGGCGCCTCTGTTTCAGGGTTAACCGAATCGTTCGACTCACTGTCTCCTGCTTGACTCTCAGCTGCAGCAAGTTGTGCGTCCACTTCTTGCCCAGCCTTCTGTTGTCGCGCGCGCCTTCGTGCTTGTTTCTGCTTCTCCAACGCAGCGTGCCAAACTTGTTCTATAGTGTCCCCTTGTAAGCTTGCTGGCCCCCTCGATCTCAATTCCCTTTGGGGTGACTCGTTATCCGTGAAGCCGTTTTTTGTAGAGGCGTTGATCAGGCGCCCCAGACAGAAAACTTTATGGCTTGCTTAGGAAACCACTCGCTACGCTACCAGTTGTCAGATATTTTACGTTTTTACTAATTTTACTACTTTCCGTTTTTACCACAAAAATACGCCACTCGTCGAGTTTTGCCGCGGCGGAGAATTGCAAATTCCGGTCCCTTTGCGCTTCCACTTGCGTGCTTAATTAAATAAATAATTGGTTTTTATGGTACGGGGATGTTCACACGCAAATCAGGAACGGCGCCAGTACCCCTTGGGGTCCTGACAGTTCCTGAGGACGGACACGGCAACTTACCACTCCCTTTCGTAACTGCTGCCAGCGGTTTTACTTCGATTAATTGTTAAAAAGCCGTAATTAATGCAAAGCCGAAATTAATAAAATTCAAATTAAAATCCACGCAGTTAGTATGCTTCAGGGGGACCAAGTTGGGTTCACGGGAAACTTTATTTTAGCGATGTAGTCAGAGTCAATTTCACAATAGCTCAAGTGAGTCGTATAGCCTCTAGTGGGTGAAAAAATGTAAAATCAGCGAGTTTTATAATCACCAAAAACCTACCATAATCAAAATGAATACTAAATCAGAGACACAACAATTAACCGTAATAAGCGAATTAATAAGGCAAATTCAATGATCACTGGAAAACCGTAAACACAGCGTACGAGGCACAAGTAAATTAATTCAATGCGGGAAAAATAATTAATTTAAACGAACGGGTGCAAATGTAATTTAAATCAAGCGTAAAGTAACTGTGATTATCACTGACGTAATTAAAATGCAATTCATCTCAAAGGTGAGCGTCATTAGCTGGGTTCTATTCAGAGGTTACGGTGCAACTCAGAGCAGGTGGTGTGACACGTGTTATCAACCTGCGCCCCTTTAGGTGAAAAATATTTTTATAGCGCGCCCGACCAAGGCCACAGAAAGAACGCTCATTTGCGGGGTTTGTTCAAGGTTATTGCATTGCCGGGTAAGGGTTGGAACTTTGGGACTAAACACACGCCACAAAACACTAGCACTTGTGAGTTCACCAATCACCCTGGGTGATGGGAATAATTAATTGGCACTACTGTGCTCTTCACTATAAACTGTGCTCTGCATGTGTCTTGCAGTCGCATGCCGACAATAATTGCCGTTTGCCACTTTTCCACCCATTACCTAGTCCTAAGTAAAAAGCACTTGGTCAGGGAATTTTCTGAATGTTATCTATCGGGGCGTCTGAGCATTTAACAGAGTTAACACCTGTTAGCTTAACCAGAAACATTAAAGTCTTTCTAACCCATTCCCAGACACTGCACCCTTTTGACCAAAAATGTAAACTTGATTAAACCTAAAAATTATAACATTCGAAAGTACATGTTGGGAAATGCATTTAAAAAGAAAAAACGGAAGTAGTCACTTAATTAACTCAAAATGCGGGTAACCTAATTAGCTTAATTAATGAATCACTAAAATGAAAATTAAAAATTAGCGTCACACGGGAAATAATTAAATAATTAACGGAAAAGAATCAATTAATAAATTCAGGGCCGCAGTAGTGTCCATTCGGGCGTACCGTCCTGGGGCTGCGGCTTCGTTGGCGGATTTGCAGTGCACAGCGAACCGCACGTTCACTGTGACTTCCCTGTGCACCGCGGGTCGTCATTCGGTCGCACATGGTCGTTCTCGAGTCGTCGGAGTGTCTGCGCAAAGTTGTCGTTACGTTTTCACGCATGATTAGTTAGCCATATTTCTACCTACACACAATCGATAGCGGTGTTATGCATGTAAGGCGCCCTACACACAAATTTCCTATTCAATTCTCACATTTTGTCTGGTGCGTGGCCAACAAATTATAAAAAAATTAATATTCTGCCCTCCAGCAAAATAACTATGGGCATGAAGAAAACTAGGTTGATAAAAATATAAAAATCCCAATTTAGAAACAAAAATTAAGAAATTTTATTAAATAAAGTCAGTGGACATGTCAGCCTGCAAAAAGTTTGAATTCGTTCTTGCTCATTCAACTCATTCAAATTTCAATACAATTTATGCAGTTATGTGGCTAAACGCAAAAACGTCATAAAGGCTTTGTGTAAGGTGATACCTCCGTCAACTTTAGAAAGACATACACACTTCACAACCTATACCGATTTTTTGGCAGCATCTTTCCTCCAATCTCAATGCATTGGAGCACACATCGCGCCACCCCAAACACAGGTTGGCCCAAACACATTGAATTTACGCTTGTGTTTGTTTCACACTCATCCCACTGCCTGCGGTTTGAATGTTCTGAAATGTTCATTCCGGTACATGGTGGCTCACATTTCTGTATGACGAAAAATATTGTCAACTTGTGAAATTATGATTCATTGTAAAATGAATAGTTGTTCTTCGCAATTAAGTAAGAACTGAATGCCAACTAAATAATGAAAAAAATAATGTAAAACCATCGCAGTGAACAAAAATAATGAAAATTGATTGTCACGATTTTATCACATGTTAAAATCACATATAAACCAAAATTCAGTTGACACAAATTTCGATGTCAAGTAGTGTATGTGGGTCAATTCTGAAACATCAATTTGTTTCACATAAGTCACAATTTGGAATTTTCACAATTTCAAAAATCAACAATGTTTTTCTGCATACGAAAATGTGAGCCACCATGTAACGGAATGGCCATTTCAGAATATTCAAACAGTGGCAGTGGAGTGAGTGTGCAACGTGAGTGGCCATAGGCACACTGTTTTTAAAACCCACACACCCAGCTGGTTACCTAACTATTGATTTATTTTTGCAACATAACACTCATCACATCACCACATGCCGAGAATCCTACCGGGAGGATACTGTAATGTATCTCCGCGTTCCATATCCTTACCCATGTGTACCTGTCCATATCCACTTTGTGGGATATGGAAAACTTTCAATGTAGCAATAGGAATCTCAAATGTACACATGCGTATCCTACCTCCATGTGTGTAACCAGAACCGGAAGTGTGCACGCGGTTAGATCAAATTTCTGGGGGATTAGAAAGTTCAAGGAGCTATCAAAGTGCAATTGTAATTTGACAATCCTTCATATAAAGTATTCAACGTGAGCAGTATAACAGAGGTCTTTGGCCTACCAGACCACTAGGTAATGTACCACTCGTTCCTTGGCACGGTGCCAAGTAAACAACGGGTGCCAATGACGTCATTTATTTTTCCGGCAAATGTCCGGATTGGAAACTTATGTCCCGGTGACGTCATTGGCACGCGCCCAAAAAATAGTTGGTCTTGTGCCAACACTATTGGGCGAGTGCCAATACTAGATTGGCGTCTGTCCAATAGTGTTGGCACAAGACCAACATTGGCACTCGTCCAAATTGGCACGTGTCCAATATTGGCACACGTCCAGCGTTGGCACTCGTCCAACATTGGCACTTGTCCAACATTGGTGATTGGACGAGTGCCAATGTTTGTGTCAAACGTTTTGGCACCACTCCAACTAGCTAATATCTGGACGTGTGCCAAATTGGGGCAGTGCCAAAGCTGGACATGTGCCAATGCTGGACATGTGCCAAACTGTGGGGTATATCGATTGGCACAAGCCCAGCATTGGCACATGTCCAGCTTTGGCACCGCCCCAATTTGGCACACGTCCAGATATTAGCTAGTTGGAGTGGTGCCAAAAAGTGACGTATGTCAATGTTGGACACATGCCAAGCCAGTAGAAACAGGCAAATAAATGTGAGTAAACTGAGTTTGACATGTCCTAGTGGTGTGGTAGGCTAAAGGTTTCGAATGAATAAAGATAGAAATTCTACAGAGATAACTACAGGTCCCTATTTCAGATTACAGAAAAACTGGGATGGATGCCAGATTGAAAGTGAATATTGTTGATGGTATACGGCGGCATTCTACGATCTGTGATAATCTGCCTTATTCTAATGTGTACATATGCTGAGTGATATAACTTTACTTATTTATGATTTCCTACATACGACAATGAAAAAGGTGGAAATATCTTGGCATAAACCCCCCCCCCCTTCTCCCCCCACTAAACATGTCCACATAAAAGTTGTCGCAATTCGGAATAAAATGTGCGGTGTTGATGGCGGATTTGCACGTGTTTCTGGACTATTTGCGGCGGCGGATTTGCTCGTTGCAAAGTTGAGTGTTGCAAAGTTGAGCGGAGAAAATTATGTGCACATATGGAACCGATCGCAAACGTTGCAAAAAAGAAGCCAATGTCGAAGCCAACACAAATAATCGTTCTAGGGACACTTGTTTTATGATTGTAGCGCGGCAAAAAGTTTTATGATGGGGAGCGAGCGGCATCGTTGAGCTGACGCGGTCTTAGACTATAAATATATTTGAGTAAATGCACTTTTTAGAAGACATAAATTTTGTAGAGACTATGACTTTCGATATTTCGATGAAAAATTAGAATTTTTATTAAAATAGAAATTTTTGAAATAAATAAAAAATCTGAAAATTGCATAAGTAGATAAAAGAGGGAAATAAATATTGATAAAACATAAGATAAAAATAAGAACAAACGAAATTCAGGCCACTCATAAGTGAATCTTTACATGAAAAATAATTTAAATGCTTATGTCGATAGCGTAAACTGTTAAATGGCATAAAAAAACGTGAAATTTGTAAAAAGTAACTTTTTTAACTTTTGCAATATTGAAAAATGTGCAAAGGTGGAGATACTTTTCACGATTGTTGACATGTAACAGTTTACATATCTGGGAATGTTTGCCGGAAGAAAGTTTTTCACGATAAAATTTTTCCATCGACCTTGAGAATATTCGACCATATAATTTAGAAATTCAAAGCATCGGATTTAATGTTGCAATCTAAGTGGGTAATTTGAGAGTAGTTTCATTTCTCGGTACCATGTGGTGGATTATTGGGTCGACTTTGTAGACTAAAAACATTCAAAGAAAGGTTTTAAGTTTTTTCAAAGGTACATAACGATATTTTGTTCATTTTTTTTTACCCCCCTTTTTACCAAGTAGGTGAAATGTCTATAGAAAAAGCTCAGCCTATGCACTATTTAAAGTGGGGAACTTGTCTTCAGGCAAGCCATTTCCCTACTTTCATGCACAGTGGGCCGGTAAACTCCCTGTGATCCGTCAGGCATATCGGTGACGAAATTGGCGGCATCGAAAAAATCAGTGGTTGCGCTGCTTGTGAACGTGTTGTTCGCCCATGTGCCACTGGATCCTGCCTGATCGCCTGCAGCGGTCGATGTGCGGCCCCGTCCAAAATCGGCATACAACCGCGTATCGACGCGCGGTTGATATGGTGCCGCCATCTACGTTTGTAGGAGCATTGTGCGTTTGTAGGTGTAGGCGTTTACAAGCGCTTATTTCACATTTCATGCGCCATATCTCCACATTTCATGTACCATATCTCCTCGAAAGTACCCACTCCTTAAAAATACCGCTCAAAATCACTTCCGTTAACTATTCTTAGGAAATGCGACAAATAAAAAAAAGTTTGAACATTTTTTGTAAATTCCACAATCTTCAGCAACTCTCACAGATGTTAAACAATGTAAAAAGATGGAAAAACATACCGTTACCCTAGGAGTGTGCACTGAGCTGGTATTAGATGTCCTATTTGATTCGTCGAAAGCGACATTGTAGCGCTCGGATGTCGATGTTAGGCGCGATTCTTGTCTGAAATATCGAGTATTTTATCATATTTTATCGAATTATCCTCCGAGAGCTTTTTTATGTGCCAAAATTTGAGGAAAGTGAGTGGGTGAGTGAGGTTTTTTACTGGTGTAAAACTTGAGCATTTGGGGTGGGATTTATGCATTTCAAACAAATATATTTTCAAAATTTTTTATGAAATTCAAGCACTAAAATATTGTTTCTAAAGTAAATAAGTAAATAAAATTCATTAATATACAATTTTAGTGAGGATATTTTGAGAAAATATGGTACGTAGAGTAAAAAAATATGTAGAGAGTACAAACTTACAGTGTAGCCCTTTCTGGATCGTTTGTAGCGCGCTGGCGGTCTTTTTTGCGAATACAATATGCAAAAAATAGCGCCGTTGTCATGATCAGGGTGAGGCTACCAAAAACAGCGATAAAGCTCAACATGAGCAATTCCATCTGCATGGGGGGGTGGATTCATTATTACTACATACAAAAATAAAAGTTTAACTATGTACATGAATGTTTGCCGCAATTTTTTCCAGCCTTTTATCAAATTCAAAATTTGCCGTGTCCGCTTTACGATCCAAAACCGCGACAATCGTTTTTTCTATCAATTTTTGCATATCACTCTCATTTAGAAAGGATTTTAGCTCTTGTGCCACTGCTTTGGCTTTGGGAGCTGATGTATAGTACATTTTGGCCGCTGTTGTGGTGGTTGTCTGTATGGGACTTTGTGTGCTGGGGGTAGTCCCAAGTCCTATAAAGTGCAAAGTGATAAGTGTAAAGTTAATTGCAAAATGATGTGACAATTGTCATGTAAATTACTATAATAAAATATTTTTCATTTTGGTTGTCACTTTACTTTACATTTACCTTAACACTTGTCACTTTACACTTTACAGGATGTGGGACTGCCACCTGGTAAATGTGGATGGTGCCACAATTTTGGTAAAAAAATTTTCCTTCTGTTCTTCAATGAGCTGTGTCAACTTTCTGGACATGTCACTGTTACCATTAAAAATTTTGCCCCAATTGTCTGTGTTTGCACATGTCAGCTGAAATTCAAAACTTGTAGTAGTAGTATATACAGTACACTTATAATTTATGCTTCACAAACCTGCACATCTGCCAAACTTTCTTTGATAGATGTCAAATTGGCCCTGATGGTTTTGTCAGATTGGATCAATGATGATATCACATCTTGTTTATGCCCATCCATTTTGTTTTCCAATTCACTGAATGATTCATGTAGGATATTTTGACAGTTTCCAAAGTAATCCACATTTTTCTATGGATGTTGTGCAATTTAAAAATGGGCAAATACATTGGAAATATATAAAAATACATTAGCATATACCCACCACTGTCGATGTTTCCATTTTGTTCCTGTCATTCCTCACATTAAGCACTTGCAAAATTTGTGAAGCATAAGTTTTAAGTTCTGCCAGACTACTATTCAACTTGTTGAAAGTGTTCACAATGTGCTCATAATGCTGTTTCAGTTCATTCAGGGCTTTGTCTATGTCACATGCACTGTTTTTTTCAAAAATGTTCTGGAACTTGCTCAATGTGTGTGCATGATTATTTTTCAGGACATTGAGTACTTTGTCTGTGTCACATTCACTGATTTTTTCAAGAATATCCTGCTTATCTGACCAAACATTTGTGATTTTTTGTGACTGATCAGAAATTTTTGCCAAAATTGAGGCACTCTGCACCTTAATTTCACTGTCTACTTTTTGCTCGGACTCCATGACAATGTCTTTAAACATTTCTTTCAACTGTACACAATCTTTTTCACATGTTGACACCTGCATTGTCAAATATCTGCCAAAATGCACTATACATCACGGGGAAAAAATAAAAAAATAAACTAAACCGATTTCTTCATGGTCACTGTGTCTGTGGGCCCTGTGCGATAGTACTCAATGCCATACATTGGTGTTGTCGCCCTACTCCTTCCAGCTGTGATTGGGTCCTGCGGCGGCGCGACCGTGGCACTTTGTGGTGTGGAAAGCAGGTGGGTGGATTCTTGCCAATTTGACGGTTGAAACTCTATAGCGGTGTTTGGGCCAACTCTGTGGGGGTGGGGGGTTGTTTTAGGTTATTGTGAAATGGTCCTGTAACGAAACAATTGCCCCGCAGCAGATTTTTACCCGGAAAAAATGGGGGAAAGTGGAATTGTCCAGTAAACAAACAAAATCGCTAGGTATACTCCAGCTACTTTCCACCCTGCACGTGTGGTTCCCACTGGAAGCGTGCCAATGATTTTTACACATGTGATTTTTGTACAAACTTTAAGAATAGTCATCTCTGTCATAGCATACGTTAAACTATTCCCAATAATGTTTTGTCATCTTTTACACAAAACGCATACTTTATCAACATTGGCACACTTCCAATGTGAAACATAAATAAGTGCGAGGGTAGGGTATCATGTACGCTGAAGTATATATGGTACTGTATTTTTTCTAGTCGAGAGACATACTTATATTTTTTCATAAAAAATATTGGCATATTTCCAAGTTTTGTATACATAAAATAATGTACAATCGAAAAAGTTGCGATCGGTCTTTTAGAATATGTGATTTTTGAAATGTCGCACATCCTTGAAATATACAATATCTAGAATTGGTTGTCAACATTTCAACGCTGACTATTCAAAAGTTTTGGCAAAATATTGAAAATTTATCAAAATTATTATAACGTTGTATTTGTTTGACTTTTGTGTACCTTCTATTGGAGACTGCCATTTTATTTATTTATTATGTAGCCCAAAGATGTTGGAGATGTCAATCATTTAGAGATTGACTTATTATTAGAAAAAATACGGTTACTATGGACAACATAAAAAATGTAGAAGCACATACCTCATTTTAAAGTCTTTTTCCTGATCACAAAACTGTGCAGGTAGTGAAATTTTCGATGCCAAGTTCCATTCATATTTAATTTTATCCTAAAAAAATGAATTTATTTAAAATGCGATTTAAAATTTTAAATTTTGCAGTAAAAAACAAACAATGCGGAAGTTCCCCTTTTTTAAGTCACTCGGCTTGCACATGATTGTTCCAGAGACATTGTAGGGGCATGTGCAGTAGTTGCAAATGCTGTGGAACGAACCAAGGCCACATGCTGTCAATGTTTAAAAGTTTCGAAATTATTTTTGGACGTTTGCCAAAAGTGTAAGACCTACCAAAAATGGCGCAAAGTCCAACGGCCGCCAAGAATTCTTTCATTTCCGGTGCTATAGAAAAATTAGAATTTGTTTAATTAGTAGATAAGCAAAAAACAATTTTAGTAGTTGTAAATAGGCAGCCGGATGGACGTTTTTTATTTTTGATATTTGAAATAGGCAAACTTGTTTTGGATACTTTAGGCAAGATAAGAATGTGTTTTGACTCGCCTCCGCATTGGCTGTTCTTTAACCAATTTTTAACTAGACATTTATGTGGAATGTGTTTTTACATTGCAGCTGGGTAGTTTTTGTGTACGATGGGGGGCGTATCAAATTTGCAGATGTGTATTACTATATTTGCATTGTTTTTTATTAATAAATTTGGAACTTTAGAAAACTATGACGAAATCAAAGATATCCCCGCTTCCCAAATTTCCCCCACCACCCCACCCCCCTTACCCCTCCCACCCCAACGGAATGTCTTTCGAACTCGAACACAGAAAGATGTTGCGAAATAAAAAATGTCTGCTTCGCAAATTTCCCCCTCACCCTTCACCCTTGCCCCTCTCACCCCAACCGGAAGTGTTTCAAACATAGAAAATTCTGGCGAAATCAAAAATAACCCTTCCCACATTTGAACGTGGCGTTTTCGGCTGATTTTAAGGGACATTTAGATAATAATGTGGACATTTGCTATTTCGTCAGAATTTTCTACTTTGAAACACTTTCGGTTGGGGTGAGAAGGTGGGGGGGAGAGGGTGGGGGGGGGTGGGGGGAGATGGATTTTGTGTGGACGTACAATTTGTCGCATACATTCGTTATGTACTCATTTTCGAAAACTCATTAAAAATGGTTCACTCAAATTCCATGTAAAGAGAGTACAAATGACAAAAGCTACGATTTGCACAGAAAATTCTGATGAAATAAATCCCCCGTCCCCTCCACAACCCTCTCAGCTCTATTAAAAATATTGGCAATGTGCCCTGAAGGTGAAATTCCCCCCCCACCATCTCCCACACCTATCGCATCTGATTGAAATACCTCCCTTCGTTTAATCACTCTCAAAAATTCTCACTGCTTACTCGTCAAAATTTGACGAAATAAAAAAGAGCCCTCTCACCCCCACACCTCTCCTTCTTTTTTCATTGTACACATTCTTCTAATAGAAGAGTGCCACTTTATTTTTAATCAACATTTTTTACCTGTCGTTCTATTGGAGGTGCCACCATGATTTTGGTGGACAGAGAAACATATCAGAAACTATTGGATTTGTACCCCTCCATTAGAAGAAATACATAATGTCTCGTGGCACATATCTAAAATGTGTGTGGGATAGTGTATGCAAATATTATTTTCCATCTACACAGCACATTTACCACACATTTGGCAAGTGGTCAAGGTGGCAGGCAGGAGGCTGAGAAAAACAAGGGCGAAGCGGTATGTTATTTTTTTCACGGTTTTTTATTGTTCAAGTATAAATAATACGGGCGGTAAAAGTAGTACATAAGGTGTTGTTTACCCCCCCAGGCGCACAAAGGTGCGTTCACGCTCATTGTCAGCTGGCCCAAGTCGAGCACCGACTGCGGCGCCAGCACCGACTGTGGCGCCAGCACCAACTGTGGGTGGGAATTTTCCAGTGGGAAACAAACTGTTGTGCTTGCTGCTACTGCTGCAGCTTTTGGACCTGTTGAATTTGGTCTGTCAGGTGGCATTCGTCCGTCAGAGGTATCCAAACAGTCAGGTTTGTAGAATATGCTAGTTAATTGTGCGCATGTCGCAGCTCATTGAAAAATAACTTGGTATAGGGCGGCCCGCGCTCGTTGCATCGACAATTGTCAAGCAGCTGGTCGACACTAGCCGTTGTCGACTCAAATCACACAGGCGACACGGGCACGCAGAAGGGGCCGCAGAGCTCGTAAGTGTGGAGGTGTCTGCAAAAGGTGGTCGTGGCTGTGGCCGTGCTCGTGGACAGGCACCACAACATCCCCCCGTAGACTGTGACAGGTGTGCACCACTCATAAACTCAAATGTTTTTAAGGTAGACATTTCAAGTATTTAACATGTTGCAGCACTGCTGTGACACCACCGTATCGACAACAATCTGAGGAGCCAGTACAGCCCCCCCTGGAAGCTCTACAGATCCATGTCCAATCAATCGGCACATGCGGGAACGGTGTTACATCCAAGAATCGGCGGGGAAAAGGAATTGTTGGACCCGGGCGAAGGTGTGCTATTTACATGTTCATGTATTCGTTGTCATCAATATTGATATTATATGCTCAACTTTACTCAAATGTTACATCCCCATTCACTCAGGCATAGTGAAAGTGTCGGCTTGGATTCCATCGCAAAGCGGCCGGGTGGATCAGGATCTAGTGCCGTCCTCGGCTGTAGTTGCTGCAGCGGGTGCAAGTGTGCCTGGGGTACGGCATCTGCGGGTGAAAATAGTGCAGCCACTCAATCGGATACCCAATCAAACAGTTGCGACAACTGTGAGCATTTTGGCAAACCAGAGCGGCGGAGGTGCAGAAGCAAACTCGAGGGAGACGCAGGGCCAAGCTACAGAAAGCAACCCAGAAGAGAATCAGCAGCCGCAATCAAGTGGTATGGTGAGGACAAAATGGACCAATCGGAGGAACGCACAAGCGACCAGCTACCCGCACAATGTGAGACAAAGGGTGGAAGGTCAGGCCACAGCCCCAATACCTCCTCAACATGGTCTGAATCAGGGAGTTTCGGCAACACTAGCCACAGTGGTGACAACAACAGCCCGCACAGCTCCACGCCCTCGAAAACGGAGGAGGTCGGAGGTGCCAGAAGGCGCCGTAGAAGAGCCGCTGGACGCGGTCAGAATGATGCAAGAGACACACTTGGAGCAGGTCTGTATTTGAATGATCATTTCCAACTTTGCAATGTAATGTAATGGCAATGAATGTCATTGCAACCATATATATAAAAAACATTCTAGGTACAGTCAATGGTGGACAACCCAGCATCCGCAAGTCTGGTGCAACAGGTGGTGAATCAAGTGAAACCATCAAGCAACGTGGGCAATGTGAGTACATATTGTGTAGTTATTATTTAGTATTGTCATATTTAAGCATTCATATGTAACTAATTGACAACGTTTTCAGCGTGCGAGCCCTACACAGGAGGGCCTACAGCAACCATCCCCAGTGCACACGACCATGTCAGAAGCGACCACAGAGCCTGCGATGGAAGTGAGGGCCATAGCATGACCACAGATGACTCGTCGGCAGCAGTTGGAACAGCTGAAGGACTACATCAGACGGGAGGAGGAGTTGTTGGACCAGCAACCAAGTACATCGACAGGAGCCCTTCAATTGCCCTTACCAGCAAGTGCATCTCCAAGTGCGCATGTGGACAAGGGGGTGCAGAAATTGCCAAACATGTGGATGATTGTTGTAGATTCTCCAAAGGTCACCACACAAGGGGATGCAGCCCTGGAGAAGGAACAAGAGGAGGAGGAGGAGGCGATCACCAGGAGCGTACCACTGAAGCGCACACCAACACTGAGGCAGCTACTGGCACCAAAACCACTACAGCGACATGTCAAAAGGATTCAAGGTACAAGTGTGTTTCCACCACGTCGAAAACTATTCTCTCCACAAATGTCTTGGAAAGGCTACATTTGTACAGCAACATCTTCGACAGAGAGGGATCAACAACCGTTGAGGAACGACGGGGCCAGCAGCAGAAGCAGTTGCAGCACCACGAGTGTGGAGAGCAATGCAGACTACCAGAGTGCAAGTGGATGCAGACAGTCGGAAAAGGACACATGTCAGACAGAGAAGTTACGCACCAGCAACAGCCCAAGCACAGCATCCATGTCGGATGTGAGACAACAGGCATGTCAACACGACTCAGCTTTGGAGAATGCTGTTGTGGCACAGGTGGAGGGGAGCAGTTGCAAATTGCCAGAGAAAGGCTACACATGCTACTTGATAAGTTCAAAGCGGGAGCAAACGTCAAATCCAGATCGGCAGAACCTGGAGTCAGATGGCGAAAGTTTGCCACTGGAATTGAAAAAAATACGGGAACTACTGCACATAGACGAGACGATGAATCTGCCATTGTGCCCGTGCCTACGACAGATTGCACGGCACCATCTAGGCCTACCACCACTTCAGCAACTGGCAGACATGGTCGAAGCGCAGAATCAGAGATGTCACGTCATTCTGAACAGTCAGGAACCAGAGTTGGAAAAGGAGAAGGCTCAAGTGATGTCACAACTGGATGCCATGACACTGGCGAACATCAAAGCAGCAGAAGCGGATGTAACACCGAACACATGTCCAGGGGGCAGGCCAGAAGATTTGATACAGGACACAGAGGAGGGCATATTGTGGGACCTCCTCCAGCTGAATCCACTGAACGACGAGTTACCACTGCTAACAAAGGAGCTTCCTCAGGTGAATTTTATTATTTATACTCTGTAATATGTATTATAATTGACAGAACATCCCAACATTTCATCCACACAGGTGGCGCACATGAAAATGCTACATCGTCGGATGTAGTAGTGCAGGGCACCAGTGGCGCAGAGAGTAGGAGACAGTCATTTCTGAGATGGGTGAAGGAGCGTGGCAGATTGATGAAGTTGCCCCCAGAGCTGTTGATACAATGTATGATGGATGCTGCAAAGGATGAACTCGATCCCGAGTTCACCATCAGTCCAAGCAAACTGAGACAATTGATGCGCATGCAGGAGGAAATGGAGTGTGCTGCGGGCATGATTGAGAGAGCAAATGAAAAGCCTACATCCGGGGGGGCGCAAGAGGCCAAATGTGTGGCCCTTGATTTGAGTACAAAAAATCGACACGACAGCAGAGCAGAGTCGGCCGAACAAATGTATGAGTCAATTACCCCTCCACCAATAATGACTGCAACACTTGTCAAGGCGGCAGATTGCAGCAATGTGGGCCGCGTTGCCAGCACAAAGCAGGTGTCAATTCCACAAGTGTGGAGGTAAAAATAATTGTGGATGTGAAGGCACAAAAAGTGATGTAAACATTAAACTTTAATTTTTCACTTCTCAATTTTTTCACCTTTACACTTGCGGATTTGACTTCAGGTCATGGCTGGCACCTCCAAAAAACCACCTACTGAGCAGAAGAAAAAGGAAAATGTCAAAAAGAACACTCAGCAGCCACATTACACGCCACAAGACCAATATGAAATTCGTAGAGCTCAAGTTGCTCGTGATGTGGCGATTCAGCGGGCAGATCGGGCGGCTTTTGAGATGGTGCTGGCTGCAGACAATGCCATGATACAGGCAACTGTGGCATGCCTGCGTCACCAGACGATGTTCAAGCTGAATGAGGTACTCCGTGGTGTGCTGAACATACAGGCAATGTTTGAGGACCAGCTGATGGACCTCCCACAGTTTGGCTGGAGCCTAATGTGGGAAATGCCCGGAATACCTCCATCTGGCGTTGGCGGCATGGTGCGGGAGCGAATCCCACACGAGTACAGCATAAATGTGGTTGGGGACTTGATGGCCACCCACTTGAATCTGGGATTACCTGTAAGATTGCAACGTATGATCTCATCGAGAACAAACAGGGTTGATTTCAACAGTCCAATCTGCATGATTTTGCGAAGAAATCGCGACTTGAACGGCGCTGAACTGCCAACAAATAGCTTTTTGACCGGAGACTGTCCACCATGGGCTCCAGCAATGACAGCACCAGTGAAGGAAATGTGCCACAACATCTATGTGTCTGTACAGAGGGGCTTTGGCTCTCCGCCAAATCCAATTTGCCAGCTGCCATATGCCTGTTGGTCGCCGGGCATGCAGAAAATCAATGTACAAGGATATGTTGGTTTTCATAGGTGTCTGTACCTTTTTTGACTTGCTATTTTTGACAATAATTCCCCCCCCCCACATTACTAAGATTCCACGCGCCACACCTACGATCGACCTGCAGAGGCACTTGAACAATTTGCTACTGGTAGGGTGTCAAGTTTCTTTTTCTGGCTTTCATTTTCCATTTCCAACTTTCCATTTCCAACTTCCATAAAAAAACACTCTACCTGTAGCACAGCCACAATATAAAACCACATGTGCAGATGCGGCCCCCAGCCATAGAATGTGCCACCAAGGCCGCCGGTGTCAGGGCCAGCAGTTGTGTCGACGGCAACACTGTGGCAATGCCAAGCAGAAAACAAGTGCAAGAGATGATTGTAGAAAAAGTGGCATTGTGGAGGAAGCTTGAAAGGTCAATGGCACAATCTTTCATTGTCGTTCCAAATCCCCACCAAGTACCTAGGAGTCCCCTGAGAACAACGTTTCCACGTGGCCCCAGATCTGGCGTGCCAAACATGTCTGGCTTTGTTGAGCATCTACAAGGGTCCCAAGAGGCACGCGAAACCAATGGATTTGAATTTTGGCAAAACTGCAGGTATATATTTACTTGTTCTATATCACTGTTACAATTGGTTTGACATGTACAATAAAATACATTCACACAGGTTCTGTAACACTGTTGGGGCAACACATCACATGTATTTGCGCTGTGCACATTGCGAATGTGAGGGCCTGGTCTCTGTGATGCCTGATGCTTGCATGTCAAGCTGCAAACCCATGTAAAAAGCAGCAGCTGCAGCAGCAATCCATTGAATATGAGCTTATGTGTACAGATTTTGTGTATTGATACAAATTGAAATGCATTACATGTGCTATGTGTATGTGTTTAGACATGTAGTTGCAATTTTGTATTCATTCAAGTTCACCCAATTTGGGCTATTTACAATATTACATGGGGGTTTGAAGCTCCCCATGTTCACTTGATACAGGGTGCACATTTTATTTTTATTTTTACATTTTTCAAAAAATTTTCTTCCTGTTGTACATTGGCACAGGCACACATACACATACATCCCTCTAATGTACAGACTACTTTGTTTTTTCTACTCATTTTTTTCTAGGTCATCTTGTATTGCTGCCTATGGTCAATGTATGTTTCACTTCCAACGCTGCTTTATGGTGCATATATGCCAAGTATTTTATTTATGCATTTTTTCTATAGCAATTACTCAAAAACAAAAAATGTGAAAAAAAACATTGCCGTCACATTGTTCTTACATACTACATCTTACAGCCATCGCAATATTTTGTAGAACAAGTGGTGCTTTTGCAAATAAAAAAAATATATGGCTGCGATATGTTGTACAGTCAGTTACATTTAATTGTTTTGTGCATTGAATGGTTTAATGTGCCTTGTATTTTTTTGCTACCTTTTCATTTTTCACGTGCTATATTCATTCATTCATTCAGCTTTACTCTAAAAAAAGAAAAAAAATGTGAAAAAAAATATTGCCACTGTGTTTATACATACAACACTTTACAGTCATCCCTAAAACAACATTGAAAATGTAAAGGCCGGGGAAAAATGTGCTGCCTATATATGACTTTCACAAACATAGACTGTAAAGTGTGGTATGTATAAACACAGTGGTAAAAAAAAAAAGAAATTGTTATTCATTCATAATGCAAGAAAACAAAAAAAAATCACTAAAAATCACTAGGCATGCACCTGCTGCGTATGAATGGTGTTCGTGGGGTCTGAAATGTAAAGTACACATAGGAAAGCAATAAAATAAAAAATGGCAATAGACATACCAATTCTTAAGAACGCATCATTCACAAGCAATGTGTACAATATCGTTCCACCTCGAGGAATTGGTCGCGCAAAGGTCAAATTTAGGAATGCGTCGCCAGTGTTCAAAGCCTCCCAACTATTGCTAAAAACAAAAATGTTGAAATTTTGTAGTGGAACCAGTAAAAAGGTGAGGCACATTGTGGCACATACCTTGTAACCTTGTCATTGCATAGGCTTATGCATACAAAGAAATGGCATGATGTAAACTTTATCATTGTCAACTCATTTTGAATTGAACTCCATGACTCTAAGAGGCTGTAAAATTCGCGGAAAATATCTGAACTCTTGTCTGCATTCCATTGAAAGCGGAGTGGACGATTTGGGTACAGTCGCGATCCTATTTGCACAGAAAGATCGGACATGTAGAAGGGCGAATAGTTGTGCCGGGGCTCATTTGTCGCTTGTGGGTTGGCCGCATCGTTTTTAGTCATGCTGGGGGCAATCCCAAGCACTGCCAAGTGTAAAGTAGAGTGTCAAATGTAAAGTGTCAATTAAAACAAAAAATTATTACTTAACTTTACATGACAATAGCACTTTATATTTGACATTTCATTTGACATTTTACTTTACACTTTACAGGGTTTGGGACTGTCACCAGATTATAATCCCACGTGGGAGGCGCCCCACTTGCGTCCCTAGGGCTATTGGCGGCGCAGCCCTCGCACCCTCGACCAAATTCATCTGTCCCACGTTATACTGGCGAAATGAGTGGTAGATGCCATGCGTTTTGACGCGATCCGCCAGTGCAATAGACAGCGATGTCACCTGATTGTTTTTTGTCAACGTGTTCACGACGATAGACGAGCAAGCATATTTTAAAATATATACTCACAGGGTGGATTTTGTGCACAGACAGCTCGATATTGTCAAATTGTATTTTCAATTTGCCAATATATTCTCTTGGCAGTCTGAACGATTCAAACATTAGACTGTCTGGTACTCGCCTAAGTACAATGGTTAACTGCATACCTGCATGCCAAGGCTTTGCCTGGAGGGGGGGGACATAGTTTCACAAGTGCAGTAGTATAAAATTATTATTATTATTGACAAGCAAAGGGTGAAAGCTCATTTCACATTCTACATGTCAAAATGATTTTTATATGCCCCATTTGTGGAACTGTCACCTGCTCTCCAAAGTCCAAAGCTAGTCGACCATAAAATTCTTGACTTCGAAAAACTGGTGCAGATCTTTTTTTAAAATATTCTGTTGCATCCGTGGCAATCAGTTCAGCTTCAGAGTCTTTCATTTCAACCCAGCTGGAAAACAATAAAATAGTATACTAATAAAGATATACATTTAGAAGGATACATGTTGATATTCATACCCGCTAGCTTCTAATTGGGTTCTTCTGTAGGCGCCACTTGTTTGTAGTATTTTCTTTATGTAGGCTTTTTTTCCATAATTTGATTCTCGACTCAAAAGTAGAGAATTGTGAAATATCTCAATGCCATCCCAGATACTTTTGAGGGGATTTGGAACAAATGCTACAGCATCCTTTAATACAACGGGCTCCTTAGAAAAGATGTTGTTTGCCTCATAGGCTTCCTTTATTTCATGTCCATCTTTTGTCTGAATGCGCATCATCAGGTGCAGATGCAATGATGAAAAATCTAGCAGACCAGTGCTAGAGGCCACCGTTGTGAACACATCTGCGACAATAAGCGGCTGGACGTTGCACGCATGTAGAGAAAAGTCAATGTAATTTTTACTATGTACTCACATGGAGACATTTCATTCCCATCACTTATTAAAAGTAGTTGTTCACGCTCGCAATGACTAACGTATGCTTGTGTCGGTGGAAGCGCATCTAAAAACAAGACATGTTGAGAATCTACATGTGTGAATACGTGTATTTACCTACCGGGGCGAAACTCTGGTGGACATGGTAACAGATGTGAACCACTATCTAATAGTTTTTTTCTCAGGCTCAAAATTCGTGCAGGGTGATTTGAAGCCATTATTTGTGATGTATGTTGTTGTGATTATACTTTTGCCACACGATGATTAATTCTTCTTCTTCTATTTGACTGTGTGTATATGCGAGAAAAGATACAGGCATTTGGTATACTTCATGACAATTAAAAAAATATGGCATGGGCATATTGCGACATATGAGACAGACAAACAAACAGACAGACAGACGACATGTCTAGAACGATGCAAAACTGTATAATTTTATTAAATCAACATGTGAAATGCAGAAAAATGTGATCACTAATTATCAGATTGTACTATAGCCATTCTGAAGAAACTGTTATTCCCGCTGCATTATTTGATGTGTTGGCATTATTATTATTAATATTCTTTGGTGGGCGTACCAACTGAAAGCTTACACCTTTATGTGCCTTTTTCTTTGCGGCACGCTCTGGTTGTTGTGCTTGTTGTTGTGCTTGTTGTACTGGTGGTTTTTGTGAATGTAGACTACTCTCAGGTGCAGCCGGTTCTCCAGTGGTGTGAGAGAATAAATCTTGTTGTTGTTGTAAATTCACATCCGATCTATCCTGCGCATCTGGCGTAACAAGTTTTTGAGAAGATAGTTCAGACACCATTGCAGATGTCCATTTGTCGCGATTGGTGGCCTCTAAATCGCCAGTGTTTTGATCAAACTGTTGTGTCCAATAGTCTTTTGTGAATATCTGATCTGGCAAGTTGGCCATTTCATCAGCCCAATGCGTACCACGTGGTGCAAACTGTAAATATGACTTGCAACTAGTGTTTTGACGGTGTGTAGACGATAGAAAATTTGATGTTGCCGCTGTGGGACGATATGAGAAACGTCCACCGGTTCTGTTAGCCAGCTTGAATGTATTGCAATGGCAGTGGTGGTGGTGGTGGTGACGTCGTCGTCGTTGTCAACAGAGCAATTGAATAATTGCTGAAAAATTTATTTTGCATGTAATCGAGCAAATGTATCTACAAAAAACAACAAGAACAACCAGCAGCAGCAACAACAACAACAACAACAACAACAACAACAAGAAATGACATAAAAAGCAACTGGTGCTGTGAATAATGATTCGCTTTATATATACAACAACAACACAATGCACACATGCAACAAGACAAAATTACATCCAATCAGAATCAACGCCACCCCTTGCATTTGAATTTGTCAGAGCGCACTTTGCAAAAACGACACCATTGACACGAAACGGTTTCCCCCAATGATTGAACAGTGTCAACTTGAGTCCTTTCTCACAGCCACTTGTTGGAGTCTGCGTCGCCGCACACATATACATACACATACATACATACATACCGAGTTAAACAATAATAATTGTGGAATCATCAAATGAGGAAAAATTACCTGCTTTAGCTGCACAAAATGTGGCGAATATGGCTCATAAGCATACACGCGTCGAGAACTGAGCCACGCATTGGAACCACTATCTGGCGCATGTAATGCTGGTCTCCATGTGAACACTGCCAGCAGTGGTGTCTCTTCAGACTGAAATACTGTACACATTGGCTCCACACTGTCGCAACGAACTTGCACACGCTGGCGTAGATTAATTTGGTGCGGCACGGTTGCATATGTGCGCTGTCTGCCACTACTGTAGCCATATTGTACGCTGTTTGCATCTAGCCAATCAATTTGATTTGCTTGCGCATTGGAAACACCTCCCCCAACTGTGATGAAGCCCAGCTCTGCAGCCAGATGCTGACTCATGTACATTCTTGTGACGAGATTTTTGTCGGCATTTTTTATTGCAAAGCGCCGTATGCCAATTTGCGATGGGGTCTCAGCATTTGATTCAAATGCCAATGTCTTTGTCGCTTGTCCCTTGTCGTCTTCACTAGTTGTGCTCAAAGGTAATGCACCATTCAGAATATCTGATGCAATCGCAATGGTAACATCGGACATGGACGTTGTACTGCCGCCGCCTGCAGCGGCGATAGTCTGCTTCACCTTTTTCAATATCCAGTAGTCCAGTGTCGATGTGGCCATACTAGATGCCCATATATTGGGCATTTTATACTTGTTGCCAGTGGGCATGTGTTTGACTGTGATAACTGCATCGGCGAGTTTGTCTTGTTGTACATTTTTCCATCCTCCCTTTTTGGCCGTCGTTGTCGTTGTCGTCGTCGTTGTGGTCTTTGGGTGCGCTGGCGCAACCTGCTGCTGCTGCTGCTGCATTTGGCGCCTGAAACGACGATAGCCGTGTCCTTTTTCTTCCATGGTGGGGGGTGTGGGCAGCAAGGGCGTGCGCTCATTCTGAAATGATGATGATGATGAATTTATTCATTTGATCACCATGTGCACAACCATTTGTTACTCACCATATCGTCATCGTCATTGTCGTCTTCGTCACCATCGTTGGCAGTGTCACCATTGTCATCTGATTCACTACTCATGCTACTTTGTTCAGATACAATCATGCCTTCATTCTGTTCTTTCATTTTGTCACCATCATCGACAATGATCACATTGTCGTCGCTGTCTTTGACCCCCCTGCCGTGCTGTTTACTGATGGGGGTGGGGGTTTGGTCACTTGCGCTACTTGACCTGTCGGCGCTGCCGCTGCTGCCATCTTGCTTGGCAGCGGTGGTAATTTTGCCACCAACTGTTCGCTCCTCACTCGGGGATATTTCCATGTCGTGAATGGAGCTTGCTTCGAGCTGGAGCCCAATGCTTCGTTCCTCAGTGGACATAGTCGTCGATTTAGTCGACCCGCCCCAGCTGTCAATGCTGGTTTCTTTTTCACCACCACCTTTTCCAATTCTCTCTTTTTCTGATTTCCTTTCAACTGAGGTGGTCCCCCCCCAGCCACTATGCTCATTGGAGGTGCCTGTGACATGAGAAGATTTGGACTTGACATGTCCAGCGCCTGATTTGTTTTTGGTAGAAACGGTTGTTGATTTGTCATTCCATGTTTTTTCTTCTTCGGTTGCTCCAGCGCCATCACACCAAGATTTTTTTTCACTGCATTCATCAATGTTGTCCTGGTTGCCTTGTTGTTGCGTTGTCGACCTTTTCTCCGCGTCGTGTTTTGCTGTGGCTGCTTTATTCGCCCCATCTTTGAGCCAGCGATGAAATCCTGGTTCCAGCCGAGCGAGCAATGCAGCCGTGGACTGATCCAATTCTTTCAACTCGTCCACGCCTGTTCTATCTCTCCTTGGGGTGCCGTCGAGTGTTGAATTGAGCTCAGTCTCAACAATCTTTGCCCAATCATCAGAACTGTTTGGCGGAAATGACAGTGCGCTCGTAAGATCGACCTGGCACCAGTACAAGCTACCGCCACAATCAATCACAACGAATGCAGGTGTTGTATCTTTTCCTTCGAAAACAGGCCACCCATTCAATTCCAAATCGACCAGACTGATATGATTGGCGCGGTTTTGTATGTCTGCAGAGCGTGTAAATGCCTCTTCTAAAACAACGATACTGCCAGCATCAATGGGCGATAATGCTGCAGAGGATATGCCAGATAGACTTCTGCCTGCAAAAAAATGTGGGAATGGGGGGGCTACACGTGATGCACTTTAAAAAAATTATTGTTGCCAAATGTAGCACCTGATTGTAATGGTGGCGCCGTTGAAAAGTTGGAGAAAAATGTGTGTGTGCTTGTCCTTTCGTTCCACTGCCTATCCGAGCTGAGGTAGACAATTTGGCGCATTGTGTATGTGTGGTGTATGCGTGTGTGCGTATGTAGTAGTAGTATTATTATTATTTAGTAGCAAATATTTTCTGCAGTGTCAATCGGTAAATGGCTACTGCTTGCTGCTGCTGAAAAAATGAAAACAAGTGTGTGGGGGTCGAAAAAAGTAGTTTCATTACAACAACAACCACAATTACAATAACAAGAATACAAAAAAGGACGATAACAACACGACAACAACAACAACATTTTTTCTACTTTTTATTCCTTTTCTTGCCACTACTACTACTACTATGATCATTCTGGCTTTTTTTCCTTCTTTTATGCTGCTCTTTATGATCACTATGATCACGATCACGATCACGACCACCAATAATGACACGCGTGGCTTTGTCGCCTCTGCTACTCCTCCTTCTCCTCCTACCATCACCACCACTAGTATTGGTTGAACTCGCATAGCGGCGGTCGCCGTCGGCGACCGCCGCAGCACCGCTCAGATTTGCAGAACGCCCCCTCCGGGGGCATTCTGCAAATGTGGCGGTGGCGGCCCCCCTAGAAGGCGGCCCCTCTCGTCCTCTGTCCCCGGTTCTCCGCGGGGCGGCGCCGTAGGCGTCGCGAGTTGGCGGCGCGCGCTCATGATCTGACTTTGATTTTTCCCGTTGTTGCTGTTGAAAATTTCTTGTAGATTGTCTTGTTTGTATTCGATTTGCTGCTGCTGTTGATTTTGATTCATTTTTTCTGCTGCCAGTCTCATATTGTGCATCATGAGACCTCTGCCTCTGCCATCGTCGTTTTCGTCGTAATTGTCGATTTCTTCTTTGTCTTTTGTCATTGTCACCTTGTTGTTGTGGTCGTTGTCGTCGATGGAATCCATCAGATTGCTGTGGCTTGGGGGGCCAATTTGAAAGTGTGCTGCTCGTGACGGTAGCATGGGGGGAGGTGGTTCTGCGAGGTTGATCTTTTCCATCACTGCTGCGGTTGCTAAAATTCCTGGTGGTGGTGGTGGAGTCGGCGCTAGTCGATTGCGCAATATTGCGCAATTTTGGCGGTTGGTGTTGGTCGTAGTGTTTGTTCTGCCGTTCCCTCTCGGAGATGGGGGAGGCGCGCCTGTTGTTGTTGTCGGGTGATGACGATTTTGATTTCCGCCGCCCCCGCCTTTGTTGCCCGCTGCCGTTGCCGCCTGGCCGGGAGCGTAGTGATGGAAATGATTTTGAACTCCAATCTTGTTGTTTCTGTGATTGTTGTGATTGCTGTGCGTGTTGCTGTCTCTGAATGATTTCTTCCAGTGAGAGAAGTGATAATACTTTAGTATTATTGTCATGAGCCATTTCTGCGTCAATAGTAGCAGGGCAACTATGGCGATTAGAATCAGCGTGAAGATTAGCAATACGACCAGGCTGATGGTGACGATCGCTGTTGTTGTTAACAGAATTGCCATTCTTGTTGTTGCTTCTCCGTTGCTTTTGATCATTACTACTTGTTGTTGTTGTTGTTGTTGTAGTGTTGTTGATATTCCTACTACCGCTGGCAGACTTAGTAGTAGTAAAAGGTACAATGGGAGAAGCGGCGGCGGAAGATAAAGGCGGCAATGTACTGCCAGGCTGCTTTGCGGCTATCAATTCCTGTCGATAGAAACGTCCTTTTAAAGGGGCCAAATTTTCATCCTGTGGGTCTAATACTAGATATGTGTCAGGTCTGTCGGGTAATGCAAATCTACGTCCGAGTGGAAAAACTTCACGTGTGAATCTCTCACGCGCGACCAGTTTTATTGGATTCCCATGTGCGGGAGGCGGTCTAGACAGGCGCACCCAGCCAGTGAGCAATGAGAGTCGCTCGTGTGCGGAATCTGCCGCTTCGCGACTTGTACCAGTGTATACTGTATTTGGCTGTGCACGCCTTCTTTTGTGTCGCAACTGGCGGGCTATTAATAAAGCGTGCGCATTTGTACTTCTAGGCTGTGAAACCTCGACTGGAGCAGCTCCAAATAGTGCACGTGTTCTAGTGGTATTCATTTGCTTTTCAATAGCGGGTAAAATGTGAATCCATCTGCGGACAATGGTTCCGCCCCCGCCGCTGCCACCGCTAGGCTGCTGCTGCTGCTGTGTAATGTCCGCCGCCGGCGCAGCTGCAGCTGTTGTTGTACTTGTCGTCATAAAGTACATTTCAAGACGTTTCCGAATGGTCCGTATGAATGAATCTAGCTTTGGCAATCGAGTCACATCTTCAGCAGCCGGTGCAAACGTACATTTGATCTGACGACATATGTGTGTGTGTGTGTGCGTGTGTACGTGTGTATGTGAGAAGGAAAAAAATGTATTACCGCATATAGTGCCTTTTGAAAGTGTACAGACATGAAGCAGCGATCAAAGTCGGAACGTAGTCGCATGGGGGCACGTCCATTATTACGTGACATTATTGTCTTGAATGCTTGCGTAACCTCGAGACCAGTCTTTTGCTTTAATGGCTCCATCCAAACTTCATTTGTGAAATCATCACAGCATACAAAACTATAGCGATAATTGTCATTCACATGCATATCACGCTCTGGCATTACCATCAAATCTACAGACCAGAAGCGATCAGGACCACTAACGAGAATGGGTAAACGCTCAAATCCACGCCTCCATGATGGATGACCTTTTAAATAATATGCCGGCTCATTTAATAATATGTGCTCTTTCCAAGCTTCATTGGGTAGATTATATTGTGTCTGTAGCCATTTACCACCACCAATGTTTTCAGCCCACTGCTTATGCATCGCAATACTTTTTGGTCGGGGGGTATAGTAATAATTATTAGTGTGAACTCTTCATAATTTCAGTATAATGTTTCGGAAGTTCCTTTTTTGACTCGTGTTCGCCCGTTTTATGCGATGACTCTGCTGCTCCTGCGAGTGGACGTGTAGAACGTCCTCTGGCCAACGCAGCAGCCCCACGCGATGAAATCTGACGCCCCCCTGCCGCTGCTGCAACTCGACCACCTCGTGTAGAAGAAGAAGAAGAAGAAGAAGAAGAAGAAGAGGTTGGTGTTACATTTTGTCCACCACGACCACCAGTGGTACCGCGTCTAGGGCCACGTTGCCCCATGGCGGCTGTTGTAGCAATTCTTTGCTTTGCCTGCAATGATGCAGCTCTTCTAGAGGGAGCCGTTGTTGGTTCTTCTTGTGGTGTTCCGAATTCAGTCCCATCCGCTGCACCATGGCCGTCGCCGTCGTCTTTGTCGAATTCACCATCTACATTCTCATCATCATCATCAGTAGTTTCAAGCTTTTCCAAGTTGGGATCGTTATCGTCATAATCATCATCATCCTCTTCATCATCGTCGTCATCATCGAGATCTGTATCAAGAATTATTGATGGTGCACGATTTGAATGTTGTTGTTGTTGTTGACCATGTCGCTCAATAGGTTCCTGCTTTGCCACTGTAGTTGTACTATCGATGGAGCCTTGTTGATCTCTACTCTCACCCACAGTCTCCAGGGTGGATCTTTTCTCTAGTGACCCTCCCCCCGCCGAAGTTGAAGATTTGTCGTCATTGTCTAGGATTTGCTTCCAAAAGTGGTCGGAACCATCCGGTGCCGCTGTTGTGGTTGCATCCCCAATCTCCGGGCCAACAATGGCATGGTGCAAAACATCGAATACATCAGAGCCTGGTTTATTTTGGCCTGGTACTTTTACACGTCCTAATGGATCCAAGACATTTGATGCTATAGGTTCCAAATTTTTCAACACCTTATCCACAATTGGTCGATGCTCCGGTGCAAAACTGGCACGTATCAGCGATGCAGAATAAGATAACGGTACGGCATTTGCTGAAAAAGGCACGGGGGCTCCTTTGCTTTTCAGACGTATGTTTTCTTGCAATTTGTGCGCTTCCTCGAGTACAGCCTCTGGCGGTATGGCAGGTATAGTTGGATCTATAGTATTGCGCAATTCTTTCAAGTGTTGTCCTCGAACTTTACGTGCTGCACCATGGAGAAAGCGGGACAATCTTTCATTATCTGCAACTGTTTGTGCATACAAGTTTGAATCGTTGGCTGCTTCAATTCGTGCCTTCTTTATTGGATCTGCATCATCTAGTGGTCTTAAACCCGCCTTCTCCCTATTCTTTGTGCCAATTGTACTAGTGCTGGTATTTAGATTTTTCATTGTTCAATAGTGCGTCGTCGCTGGTAATAATAATAATAACAACAACAACAATAGTAATAATAATGACTGCAATGACAAAAAATAGTGTGAAAATTGTGGTGGCGGTGACATGCGATCAAAATGGAAAGGGGATGATTGACGATGGGCGAGGCAATGACAATAAACTGAAAAAACCGCTTTACTTTTTCAATGGGCGAACATAGTGTGAAATAAATGTCGTTAGTAGTGTAACAAGTGCCTGGCCATTACATAGCGACAAGAGTGCACGACGAAGAGAGTTTTCGTGCATATTACTGGATAAAATTGACATAAACTTTTGTTTGTATCTCTTTAACATTTTCTTTCGTTTTTTATTCACTTGTATCACTCCAGACATTAGATTCGCAATGACATCCTGCAAACATCGTAGCGCATCTTCTGAAATTGTACTTATAATGTTTCGTCGTTCTTTTGCAGAT
The DNA here is from genome assembly GCA_964036195.1 of Sphaerolaimus hirsutus. Taxonomy (NCBI): domain Eukaryota; kingdom Metazoa; phylum Nematoda; class Chromadorea; order Monhysterida; family Sphaerolaimidae; genus Sphaerolaimus; species Sphaerolaimus hirsutus. The sequence continues at coordinate 673,110 of OZ038451.1, read as the reverse complement.
GGCACCTTTGCCAGCTTTTCCAAAGTCATCCAGTTGCGTGCAAGGCGTCCAGTACTTTTCCGGCGTCTAGCGGTTCCCAACGCCGGCTTGCTTGGCGGCTCCAATTGCGGTTGTTGTATATGGTGGCTTGGATTGGAAGGTCCATTTGTCATTGTCATTTTGTCCACGAATTGAATTTTCCTGCTCTGCACCACTGTGCGACCTTTGTTGTTGTTGTTGTTGTTGTTGTGATCGTCGTCGCCTCAGGTGTGACCACTTTGCCTTTAACGGTCCTCCGGCTGCGCACAGATCTTTCCGAAATGTCTCGTCTGAATCACAAACACGTTCAATTGCTACTTCTGCAGGCACTGCGACAACTTTTTGCCCAGCTTTGTGACCGCCACCACCTCGTCGTTGTCGATGTTGCGATTCTGGTGCAAATTTCAACTGTCCTTCTCCTAATGCCGTCGTCGTTGTTGTCGTCGTTGTTGTCTTATTTTTGGTGGCGTCCCTGTCGCCAGCAGCAGCAGCAGCGGCAGCGGAGGTAGCACCTAATATGTCAATATCACTCGACAGTTTTTCCCACTGATAGAATACGAGATCTTTATCCCAGGGAAAAAGTGAATTTGACAATCTCAACTCATCAGGAATTGACGGGTCTGAGTTTGCAAATAAATATCCAAAATTTTTATCAGAAATTGCTTGTTTATATGCTCCAATGAACAATGCTGGGTCCTGCCAACGTTGTGCAAAAAATTTTGTCGTCAATGCATCAGATGGAAAACTGCAATGAAATGATAATGTGGTGAAAATGTTCATACATACATACATACAGACAGACAGACAGACAGGCATACCTAAATAAAACGAAGTAAACACTGGAACTACGACTTTGTTTCAAATTCTGAAAGTGTAATGATTTTATATACATGCACCATAAAAAAACACCATACTGACATACCTGTGTGTCAAACAAACTCTGTAGTGTTGCCACTAGAGAAATGTTGTGATGCCTAGCAGCACCTTGCGCCAAATCTCGTAGAAGACGTGTTGGATTATTTGTCCCTGTATTGTTTCGCCTCTCTCCACCAATGTCATCGTCTTTGTCAATCTCAGTGACGGATGAAAGGCTGGCCGAAAGATCATCTAAAACCAGCAATAGGTGGGAATCTTTTGTATTTGAACGTTCATCTAATTCCTCTTTATATTTGACCACAGTGCGCCACGAGTCGCAAAAATCTTCAATTCTGCCAAACTCTGCACATGTCTTTAGTGCTAAATACTTTTCTTGCCAATAGCTAAATAGAAATAGACAATGGTCTGGCGGGTGATTGTAAATATGCTGACAATTTTTGATTAGTTCAATTAATAGTGTGGTTTTTCCAGAACGTGATGAAAATTTATACAGATAACCTCAACTTGTAAATGATATAGTACATATATACATATTTATATATATACACTATTCATTTATAGTGAAATGATTTGTGTAAATTCATATCTGATGATCCAAATATAAGCATTGGGAAGGAATGTTGAAGTCTCTGCATTTTTTCTATTCTTGTAGTTGGTTAATTAGCTCTGTGTGCGAGTGTGGTAGATTGTAATGCCGACTTCTACTTTTTAAGTTTAATTTGATCATACTTTTGAACATTAAATGTAAAACAAGTATGAATAACAAATTATTATGATCAATAACAAAAATGCTTAAATATGCCTAATGTAGTCATCACAATAAATCATCATTCAATTGCGGATGCACTTTCCATGTGTGTGCACCACATTTCCAGCAGCCTCATCATTGTTGATTCCTTTAAAATATTGCCTTCTACCCTTTTGACGGTCCAACTCAGCTTGTGTTGGATATAGTGACATTGACATTTCGCAGTTGGCATCTATACACCTCTGACACATGTCAATAGTCATCTGAAAGCAATAAAGACAAATTGTGTTTAACCATAAACTTTGTCATCAGTCATAATGATCAACTTACCCGGCATCTCCCATTCACATCTCGCACACACTGCCGAGTTGATGTCACAACGCTGAGAGAGAGAGAGAGAGAGAGAGCAAGAGAAATATGGAAAATGATGATGATGTTTTTCACTATTAATAACATGGTATATGTTTACTCACCGACAATGTTCGCACATCAAAAGTGTGAGTCCCTCGGCACGTGTCAAGCTGAATGGCGCTCCACCCAGTGGTGTGAACTGTTCTGGATATGGATATTTCCTAAGTGACTTGTCAATGTCAGATGGTTTCAGGGTCCCATAAATTTCATCCTCATCTTGAAAGCATTCGCGTGCTTCACAATTCAAAATGCGGCATGGCTAAAAGTATAAACAATATTATTTTTTTACTTGTAAGCAACAACAATAAAGAACACCAAAAGTACCACACCTTGCACATGTCGATGATGAATGTGGTTCGCCCATTGGAGAAGCGCTTGCCCTTTGCACGATTTGAAATATCCCGACATGTCCTGCACAGCCACAGTACAATTGTATTGGGAGGCTGGAATGGAAATGGAGGACCATCCAACACATCCTGCCTCACAAATGCCATGTCGAAAAGGGCCGGATTTCCACCTATGCATATATTATGTGTGTGTTTATGTTGCACCATCTCTGTGTGTATATGACAATGACAAGTGTAATACAAAGAATAACAGACGAGCAACAGTTGTAGCACAACCGTAGGCATCCACATGTTGAATTCCGCGTTCAAATCCGCTCAGCCCAATATATTTTCTGTTCCCAGGTGTATCCTTTGGTGGAGCAAGCTTGTCGCCAGCTACATTCCTCTTTGTGCCACCGCCACCTTGCTTCTGAGTAACATCAACTTGTTTTTTTGGCAGCTTTGACTGTTTGGCCACCTCCAAATACATTTCATCATCATCATCGCTGCCATAATCTCCATCATCCCCATCTTCAAGGTGAACAATCTTTTGTGTGGATAGCATTGACTCATCGGCAATCCTTGCACTTTTATACTTTTTATTCATGTCACCTTCGAGATCGTCGCTGCTGCGTTTCCTTGTATCTTCTTGTATTGTACTGTCTTGTTGTCCTTTATCTGATGACACCGTGAACACATCGACAGACTGACTTTTTCCACCGGTTGTGGTATTTGCACTTTGCTGCGACGACTCAATGTGTTGTGACTCCGCCTCCTTCCAATTGGCCCCTTTCTGTTCATTGGACTCTGCACCTGCCACACTGCGTGATAGCCCAGCGATGTCTGTTTCAAGGCGCATTGGCATTGATCGTTTCATCATTTGTAAATCACTACCGCAATATCCAAAGTCATGCTCACTGGTGTCGCTGCCAACAATGGTACAGTCTTCTTCTTGTTCCTCTTCTTCTTCTTCCTGTCCACGACTAGCACTGTGTTGGTGGTGGTGGTGATCCCTAGCTCGTTCAGTTTCTCCTCCTCCAATTTGTTTTCCTCCTCTGGTGTCCATTTGCAAGGTTTCTGGGGGGATTGCCCTGCTGGGGGGTCATTCTTCTTCATCCATTCCGATACTTCCGGCAAAGAACTCCCGCTGACTCCATTGTGCGGGCTCTGAACGCTTGGTATGACCGTCTGATCCACGACGTTTTCCACCTGCACCGGCACTGTTTGCACTTTTGTCGAAGGTGACGACCTTCTTCCGAGCTTGTCTTTGATGGATGGCTGCAGCTTCTCGGGCGTTAAGATATTCTGCAATGTGAGCATTATTATCCGCATATGACAGTCATGTGTACTCTGCAAACATATCAATTATACCGGGGGGATCAGCATCATGAGCGACTGGACCGTATCTGGACTTGGCACTCTGTAGCAATCTGTCGACTGTGTGCTGCTCTCCGACACTTGTTCTTCCACTCTTGCCAGATTTTGCTCCGCCTCTTGGAGCAATCTTTCTTCCTGCGCCACCGGATGGTACAAAGGGGTTGGTAACATTGGCGGCGGGTTGGATAAACATATCGTCATCGTTGTTGGTGTCTGCCCCATGCAATGCCCCTGTCCTGGATGAATCATGTTGCTCTCCATGCTTGAGTGACTTTTTCTGCTTAAGTTTGCCATTGCCAACATTTGTGTTAGAATCGGACATTCTGCACATTTGACAATCATCATTGTTATTATTATTTGTGAAAAATCAAATGATATCAAACATAAACAAACTTTTCAAATGATTCAACTGATTTTGGCACTCTAGCAGCTGTTGATATTCACTTTCTGGCACAACACGAACAGGATCCAATTGGAAATCCAATGACGATTGTAACAAATTGGGCTCAATTTTGATTTTTGTTGATAATATTTAAATGTAGTAATAAAGATTTTAATGAATGCCTGCAACTTTATTTATTTATTTTCTATTGGCATATGGTGGTAGAATAATAATTATAATAAATGACAATGACAAATGCGGATGAAATGGAATATATGCACATGCGCACGCACGCACACACACACACACACACACACACATACTATATGCGATTATAACCATATGGATAAGTTTTAACACATGATGCGCCGCCTACGCCTGGGGCAACAAAGAAGCGCTTATTGGAAACAGGCTTATAATACTTTTTTCGTCCATCATTCGATATCTTGAAATCTTTTGACAAAAGAAAGCTTAGTTCATTAACACCCAATTTCTTGATATCTGTTTTTTCCAAAAGTGATCGGGCAGCATCGCACATGTTTTCGTAGGACACTGTGGGCTTGCGATTACTCTGTTGCGCCTGCTCATCAGTTTCCGCTGCACTGGCAAATCCGCGCAATCTCACCATCCTGTATGTTCCACCATCAACAACGTGCTTTGCAGTGTAGGCATACTGCTTTGGCTGTAAAAGAAAACATCGTATCCGTATATAAAAGCGCATCTTCAGGTAGCCTTAACATTGCCTCATATAATTCCACTCTGGCATATCCTGTCACAAGGGCGGTGATGATTGGAACGCTGAATGCATTGTTTGGACCCACATGCGCCAGAGTTGAATCTTGATTTATCGAATGTTGTACCATTACAGACGATTGTGTGCCCAAATTTAATGGATCTGCTGAGCCAAAATGCTGAAACAAAGACAAAAAGGCAAGTGTAACACAACTTTGAAATGGCAATTATCATCTCATATTTACCTGTATCCAATGGACGTTAACATTTGGATTTTCAAGCACCTTCAAGAGACCTCCGTGGTCGGTGAAAAATTCTGTGTTGTGGGATGACTTCTTCTGTGCAAATTTTCCAATTAGTGAATTGATCATCAATTTTGCCACCGAGCGCTTGACTGGATTTGGTGCAAAAGACCTCGGTGCAATATATTCCAAATCGTTGAAAGATTTCATGAGAGTACTCTTCTGCACTTTTGTCTGGTGGTAGATCTGAGAAAAACAACAACATTTCAATCTTAGATTGTACAATCTAAAAATTAAACTAACCACTCGCTTGACATTTCAGCTTGTAAAATGCAAGCATGAATGCACTAATCAGACCCGAGCTGACACCAGCCTCCTTTGACCATATCTGGGACTCATAGACATGAGCTGAAATTATTCTTATGACCTTCACACCTGCATGTCTGATTGCCGCACCAACTTCAACCTGAAAACTTTCACCTCCATAATATCTTTACATGCAACAAGAACAACATGCGTTAACATACAGTTGTCCATGTGCCACGGAGCCTCGTGGAATGTATGTCTACAAATGTCAACATTCTGCTCAATGCAGCATGATGCACATGTACTGTAGAATATTTTCTCATCTCCATTTGGCAGTTTTGCACGAAATGGCAGTGCTGGGATGAACACATCAGCTTGTGGATAATGAACCCAAGCTTTCACAACTCCAAAATTGCCCTGTAAAAAAATATATATACATATATTTGCATTAACATAAAAATAAATGTCACATACCAAAACCCATTCATTCAAGTTGCCAGTGATGGCCCCCTCTGTAATTATCTTTCCAGGTCCTTGCGCCATTGGCTTTGTCAGACACATTGCAGGATACAAGCTGCAAAAGTCCAAAAAGTCTGCACTTGGTGCACAAATGCCCACATTGGTGTGTATTCCAATTTGAAACGTATCAATTCGGCCACCTAATAATAGTAATTAAAAAAATATAAAATCCACAAAAAAATGCCACTTCCTATAACTAACCAAAATTTGCATCATACACATTTAGCGGTTTGTCAGATAGTGCCTCTGTGAAAAACTGTTTCAACAGTCTGTTTGAACTTAACACATTTCGACATTCATGCTCCCAATATAAATCGTAGTGCAAAGGTTGTACAGCCTTAACAATGCTATTAGCTCGAAAATAGTCATATTCCCGAACTTGCAACGGCGTTTTGCCACCGAGCAACGTAAGTGGTCTGCATTTGTTGATTAATTATTGTTATATATCTATAGTATCCACATTTAATGACATTAAACAAACCGTGTTGCTGATAGATGCTTGGTACACATGATACATGCATGGTAAAAACAACCATGGATGTCGATAAGTCGAGATGGGGACACAGCATCAGGTTCAAACTCTGCACCATCCACTTTGAAACGACAATTGTTGTCGCACTGTACGACATATTCACGCTCATTGCCAGCGTGTTGCACATGAACCTGAGAAATGACAATAGAGAATAAATACTACTCACAAGTTTCATAAAATAAACATACCCCAAAATATCTACTATATGCGCTGAGAAAAGCCCTTGAAAATCGACTGTTTCGATCGACCAATGCCTCACCACGATAAATTGCCAAAGTATTCTCTTGCAAAAATCTGGCTGTGAAGATGAAAATGCACATGCTCATTAAATAATATTATTATGGATTTTGGAAGATTATTAAGTTCACATACTCTGAAAAACGCGAAGTGCCAATCCAGAAATTGTAAATGTGCCAGACTCCGCAAACAAATCCACATTCAACAACTTTATTAGTTCCTCCCGAAATCTCATTGCCGCATATGATAATGCATAACTATCCCTTTGACAATATATCTTCATCTCCTCAGCAACATCAAACATTTTGTCATAGTGTGCATCATGGTATGCGTCGAAATCCCTAGAATTTCGTCCTGATGCCGAGAATTCCCACTTTGGCCTAACGTGACAGTATGCATCAGAGACATGTTCCTCATTCAAATCGTAGCAAAAAAATGACTTTGCCACAGGAACCTCGAATGATTTGCACAAGTTTTCCAAAGATGTTGGTATATAATTGGCCCAGCATATCATTTTGATTCCGCTGCGAAACTTGACATATAAGATTCTGTTTCCTCGTGAAAATACAGTCTGCGGAGTTTTGCACTGGGAAACCATTGCAGATAGTAAAAACTGGAAGTCAAATCTGCTCCCGAAATGGCTGACAATGGTTGCATTGGCATTTTCTGAAAATGTTTGATTATGTTAAGAAAACATAGAACAAATAGTAAAATAGAATATATATAACATACCCATACAAAAAAAGCTTTCAACAAATTCGTCAACGCAATTTTCGCCACGCCATACCGAGACTCTAGCAATGCCGCATCTCCTACATGATTCATGCATATCCTTCTGCCAACAGCGAGAACATGAACTGTAACAAGTAAAAAATGAGTATCTGATCTATTAAACTTATTGTATGTATAGATTAAATAACCAACACGATTGTGGTCAGCAAGTTTGCCTTGTGCACATTTGTTGCTCTACAAATTCTAGTTTCTAAATCAAAAAAAAACAATTTTCCTTGCACGTTGGATTTTGCGCGGGGTCAGTACAGGCAAATAGCATGCATCATGTTGCTCGCCAATTGGAATCTGCTTTTTGCAATAGCCACATCCAAAACTTCTTTGCTCAGGACATTTGTGAGTGTTCACATATGCTCCATTGCGATTTGTCAGACTAAAATAGCGGCCACATGCAGGACATAGACGTTGACTGTAGCATTTCGGCTTAGCCCACCTGCCCCTGCCTTGTACATATAAATGCTGCCTATGAAAACAATATAAATGTATAGTCATACATTCATTATAGTGTTGGCTTTACATCTCATTCAAAACTAACTCATAGCAGAATGTCGAATAAAACTTTCGCAAACATTCTTGGCATGTTTTTTCCTGGCCGTTCACCTTTGGACAGTCTGAAAGTAGGCTGGTATTCATAACATTTGAAGGTGTCGGAACTGTGCCACAATAGTTGCATCTAAATGGACATATATGCCTGGAATGTATATATGTATTAGCGTTAAATATATTTTACATGAATAAAAACATAAGCGAACCTTTTTTGATCAAAGAACACCTCTTTGCATGTTTCACAGTAGCCCCGCGCACTCAGAAATGTCACCAATCCCCATATCACAGCAAAAAATATGTTGCCGCCATGATGATATAGCATTATATCTATCACATGTCTACGTGTAGTGGTAAAGTCGCCCCAAATTTGATCTTTTGTGCCTTCTTTAAAAACCCTAATGGCAATGTCCTCCATCATTGGTGCACCTTGAATATCATTTAATGAACCCAGACCCACAAATACATTTGCAGGTGGTAGATGAGCTTCTGTGCGCAACTGTGATGCCAGTCTTTCCAGTTCAGCAGATGGACTCTTCTCGCAGTGACGTTGAATGCGACGCCAATAATTTCGAGAATCACGACCCGTATTGGGATTGAACGCTCTAATCTTGCCCAGTGCCAGGCATACAGCATATACAAGTGTCTGCTCACATGATACAACAAATTCACAATGTTTCCTTTTTTTCTTCAATAGCATGGCTTGGCGCAAACGTGCAGTCGTAACATCCTGATATATAGACCTTCTCCTGCCTCCACTTAATCTACCCACAGTGCCATAATTTGTCAAATTACTTAAATCTTCTTTTAATATTGTGTCCGATTCATCAGATTCATTGTCATTGTCAGCATCTATGAAGCATCTATCCATGTTGTATACAGACGTGGCATTAGAAGAGCATGGCTGATCTACCAAATCCACAGGCCTAGGGATACTTGGCGCATATGAACATGATGGTTGATCGGCAGGATCCATTATCTTTCTGAAAAACAAAATATGTGTACAATACTCGTGAAATAGATAACGATCTTGTTAGCCCAATACTTACCAACAGTATTGACAAATAATACCATAGAATTATCAGATAAGTCGATTGTCTGATGGGAATTCAACAAGTTGGCAATGTCCTGTGCTGCCGCTACAGGACTAAATCGCGATCCCAAACGAAAATGTTCTACGTATGCTGCAAGTTTATGATTCATATTTGCATCTATACAAGTGAAAAAGTGTAAAGACATGACCCACATTCTGGCAAACTCTCATGTTGCAATGAAATCCCCACATATAAATTTGATGGATGACGGTCACCCACAGTGTGTCTATAAAGATTCTTTTTTCAACATGTGCATAAAAATATTTATAGCTAATACCAAACCTGAATACACAGTCAATTGCTTCACTCAATACCAAGGCAATATTTAGATGACTATTTAGGTTGTGAAATACAACTCTGAATGCATCCAGATTCAGTTTGAACCGTTCCACATGTTGAGATTGTGGCTTCAAAATAGTGAAAAATTCTCTAGCATATAGGATACCACTACCTGATCTACTTCTTAAAACATAGTCCAATGTTTGTTTCCTACTCCTTGAATTGCTAGAGCCTGCTGTGTCACTATCCATCGTTAATGGAAATGATGACTAATGTTTCCCCTGCTGTTCAGGCTGTGATAAAAGGCAAGAGACAATATATTACAAAGGTTAATCTTACTATTTTCCCACATTACAAAAATATGCATACTTCATAACATAGGAACAAGGCAAATATGTGCAAAGTATCATGCAATACTTCACAAGGACATTGCCGGCAGAAGTTGGTGCTATTCTACTGTCCTACATTCCAATGGGGCACATTTTCATGCTGATAAAGTGTGTGGCTACTGGCAAAAGAGGACATGTTGGAAGTGATGAAATATATATCCGGGATAGATTGGTTTATCTACTCGATAGTAATCACTCCATAACCATCATGAAAGGCAAACTGATTACACTTTTTGAGTTTCAAACTAGAACAATTACAGAAGATGGTCCTATGCAACTTGTTATAAATTACTTTGGCTGTGAAACACATGATGTCTTCTCACTCTCCATCCCCTTTGGTGAAAACATACCAAAACATATTTCTCATATGATTAAATGGTGCATACACATTAAACGAGTATGCTTCATCATAAGGGATGAGATGCAACATGAATGTGCCAAATATTTACAAAAATTATGGCCTCATTTTGCAAGAAAAGAAAACATGTGCGAACTTGCAATATTTGCACTTAGTACGGATACAAATACTTCTTTTATACATGTCTTCAATTTTTTAAGCCAAGCTCATATTAACTTACAGCCATTACAACTAGTCCTTTCCTTTATATGTAAAAATGATCTTTTGGTGAGACCTCTACTGCAGGCTTGCTTGTATTCAAATCAGCTAGGAGAAATCATGTCTAAGTGTAAAATATGTACCATTGTTGTAAATATTACAAAATCCATTCAATACTACAATCTGTCTGAATCACCACATCCAACTTGGATAAATATGATTACGCAAGTACAGGACAGTTTGCCAGCTCAATATGTACATCGCTTCAATTATGAATTTAAATATGATGCTATACTAGGCAGTGACAACCTTATGCAAGAAAAATTTCACTTTTGCAACAAAATAGATGGTCTACACTCTTCTACTAGGTGCACTATGTAAATACAGCTGGACAATAATATGGTCCTTACTATATGCAGCTCTTTTTGTTATTCATTTAGAATGTTGAATTTATATCTTCAGTGAACTTGATGCCCTCTTTATATATCCCCCACTCTTGTGACAACATAAAAATACACAAAGCCACATGGTGTAGGTTACATAAAGCTTACTACCACTTCCATATTATAGAACAAAGGTAGTAAATTTACAAAATGACACATATTTATTGTTGTTGCCCCCAAAATATTTCCCCAAAACAAAGAGTAATAGGTCCAACTAAATGTATACCATTAAAGTTTATTGTCATCTGTTTCATCTGTGGCAGACACAAAGTGTCATATTAAAGCCATAATAGCCAGATGCTTCTTCACATCAACACCACATGTGGTCGTAATTGCCTTTGTCCACATCTACCAGTACACATCATCATCGGTGCACATTACATTTTATAACCTACTTCAAAACATTTTGCCGACTATTTTTATTTGTCTCAGCCAGTATATATCCCACATTGCCAAATTTACATTTACATTTTCTATTCTCCATTTAAAGAGGTCTTTGGCCCACCACACCACTAGGTATTGTCCAACACACATGTTCAATGCTATATAAAACTTTGGCACCTCTCCAACAATACAATAACTGGACATGTGCCAAATTGGAACGGTGCCAAAGCTGGACGTGTGCCAATGTTGGACTTGTGCCAATCAATTTGCCACAGTGGCATGTAGTTTGGCACATGTCCAACTTTGGCACATGTCCAACTTTGGCACCGCCCCAATTTGGCACACGTCCAGATATTAGCTAGTTGGAGTGGTGCCAAAACGTTTGACACAAACATTGGCACTCGTCCAATCACCAATGTTGGACAAGTGCCAATGTTGGACGAGTGCCAACGCTGGACGTGTGCCAATATTGGACACGTGCCAATTTGGACGAGTGCCAATGTTGGTCTTGTGCCAACACTATTGGACAGATGCCAATCTAGTATTGGCACTCGCCCAATAGTGTTGGCACAAGACCAACTATTTTTTGGGCGCGTGCCAATGACGTCACCGGGACATAAGTTTCCAATCCGGACATTTGCCGGAAAAATAAATGACGTCATTGGCACCCGTTGTTTACTTGGCACCGTGCCAAGGAACGAGTGGTACATTACCTAGTGGTCTGGTAGGCCAAAGACCTCTGTTATACTGCTGCTAACGTGTTATAAATATGATGCATTTAAGTGAAATATAAGCACTAGAAAATTCGCGTTTGTGCATGGTAAATCGGAATGTAAATATTTATATAATAATATTTAAATATTTTTTATATTTCAAATGATATTTGTGAACCGGTTCGCGACCTGGAATAGAACCCCAAATTGAAATTTATAATTTGGGGTACTAATTTGGAACACTACTGACTAGTGTTCCAAATTAGCACCCCAAATTATGAATTAGCATTAGCACAAATTAGCAAAATGAATTTCAATTCCAGAGCCTATTCCGAGTAAGCAATTAAAAAAATAAATGTATTTTTTATCAATTTTCGGACCACGAATGTGACGAATCGCTGCACACGCTTTAATCCCAGCGCCTGTTGTTGTTTTCATATGCATACCATTGTTGCACAAATATTCTTTTTCCACTGATGGAGTATTGTGTTACATCGACGCAGAGGAATGGATGTGACCTTGATGTTTGTGAGTGTGTGTGTCCGGCAGATACGCAACCGGAATTGCTTTTTTGCTCTAATTAACGTGTGTACAGTAAGGAACCCACCATGTACAGATAGGAATCCTAATTGGATTCCTTACTGTACAGATTCCTTACATGCAGATTCCTTACATGCAGATTCCTTACAGGAATCTACCATCCTACTGTAAATTGATGAATAAAGTCATGTGATAGCAAATTGATTTTGTAATTTCTGTAATTTTCTTGTTGCTCATAAGTGTGTTTTCAACTGGCATAGATGAGTATTTTTTTCTTTTATTTTTTTCTCCATTTTCATTTTTTTTGTTTGCATTTTTATTATTTTTATTGGCCCCACACAAGCTGGTTTTCAAGGTTCCCTCTGTGAAAACCCATTATTTTGTTTTCAAATTCATTTAAACAGTCTGTGTAATGAGCCAAACATCCGCCATCTTTGTTTTTTTTCTAGTTTTCCTCTGGAAGAACACATATTTGAAAACTTTGGTAAAATGTGGCAGACAAAATATTTTTTTTGTCGAATAAGTACAAATTTGTAGGACAAGCTGTAAGTGGCATGTGATGCAGAAAATTATGCTTGATTTTTGGGACTGTATTGTATATTTTTAGCGCTGTTATACATATATTTATAAAATTAATTTGTTTTATAACTATAAATATTTTTAAAAATTTGGTTTTACATTGTATATGATATCCGTCTCAGATATATCTTCAGTTTTTTTTTTCTTTTTCATTTGATACCATGTTTCGCGATAGAAGTTCAAAGATGATGGAGAAATTGTTGTGATGCTCAAAACATTAAATAATTTTTTTAAATTACATCCCTGTATCTGTAATTCTCACATTATCACAGTAACAAGCCCTTATTTTTTTACATCAAACAAAAAAAACCTGAATTCAATAACATTTCTGCAAAACAAGTAATGAGATTTTTATACAATCCACTTTATAATTTTTTTAAAGATCACAAGTGCAATTCAAACAGCTGATTTTGTATGTAAATGAAAGCCAAAAAAATGAACAACAAGTGAACACTGACTGAGACGATGTCACATTCAATACACTAGCACAAAAAAATAAAAACAGTTTTATTGTATTGTTTTCAGAAATGTTTTCATTTAATATTACGATCTGTCACGAAATTTAACATTAACATGAACCTTTTTGAAAACTCAAAAGTTATCTGGATCTATCCATGGAATTGAGGAATTGAGTGAAAGTCTTGTAAAAGAAACGTAAAGATGCAAAAAAGGCTTGGAAAAATCACATAGTCTTTTTATGTTTCCAGAGATTTTTTCAAAATTATTTACTGTATGTGCACAACTTCCACGTGTCAGTGCAAAGGGTATAAATTAACTGCCAAGCACCCAGTGGAGGCCATTACAACACTCCAGCCTACAGCAAAAACACCAAAAACTCCAGTCCAGCTGAGCCAAGCAGTGCTCAGGAAAACTCACCTTAGTAAATGTGATGCAAGGTGAAAGTGCACAAAATAAGACATGTTATATGCATAAAATCAGGTTTGGCAGCTGGCCAGATACTGTTTAGTTGTTTGGTCACCTTGGAGTGTTGATGCTGGTATTGACCCAAAGATTGTGCAAGCAGTTGGTCATACTGGATTAATTCACCAATGACTGGCAATTGAGCAGTATCTAAGTCTGCCATGAGTGCATCAAAACCAGTCTTTCAGTTTCTCTGTGATGGCATCTTGAATTTCATCCCTGTGATTTGCATCTGAAATTTCATTTAGCCCAATGTACAGAGTGCCAACCTAACTGCATGTATAAATCACTTTCACAAATATTTATCAATTAATGAAATGAAAAATTATATATATATATATATATATATATATATTTTAATGCAAGATCATGACTAGCATTGAAAAAATCTCTGGGAGATTTATATTTAAAAAATCTCAGAAAATCTCAAAAAATATAAGATTTTCTGAGATTTATATTTTTTCAATGATTTTCCAGAGAGATTTAATTATATTTTCTCCTGATTGAGAAAATCTCTCGAGAAAATCTCTCTATATTTGCCCATTTTTCACCTTCAAATTCACTAATTCATGTGCTTCTTTACCAATTTTCATTTATTTTAAACTATATATTTGCTTATATACCAATTTCTGGCTATTTTTCTCCGTATTGGTAGTTTTTCCTCCCCTTTTTCTGTTCTATGGCATGAAAGAGCCAATAAAAAGTTACGGTATCTGAAATACATTTTCTGTACTCAAATACTTTCAAGAAGTATACATAAAAGAGAGTACTGGTAGTTTTTCAGAGGAAATTTAGATGTATTTACTTAGTACTCAAGTATATGTATTTTTAAGTACCTAAACATAAAAATGTTTTAACCCCTGAACCCTACTGAACCCCTGCAGTCCCATGAAGACCCAGTGCTCAAGTACAGGCTGTACATAATCATTGGGTTTACATTGGCACTGGATTTTGCTACTTATGCAATGGGTAAACTTCTGCACTGGGTTCTAGCTGTTTTAATGGCAACAGAGTTGACAGCATGCTTTGTAAATATAGTTACCAAATGTTAGTGAAAATTCTGTGGGGATCATCACTCGTGAAAGTAATG
This sequence comes from Sphaerolaimus hirsutus, assembly GCA_964036195.1. NCBI lineage: Eukaryota > Metazoa > Nematoda > Chromadorea > Monhysterida > Sphaerolaimidae > Sphaerolaimus > Sphaerolaimus hirsutus. Next base: position 658,084 of record OZ038451.1, on the reverse strand, counting down.
TATTCTACTAAATATGAGGAAAAATGTGCCTAAACTATATCTTTGTTTATTATTCAGATACTAAATACACGATAGTACAAAGTGTGCCACCAGTAGACAATATGCTGTTATCATATGAAATTAAGAATGAAAAGGTCAAACAACGCATCATGTGCTTAATATCTACTCTCAATGGTTGAAACACCTTGAAATATCGATTAAATCGATCTAAGTTGAGAGATTTTATGAGATTTTTTTGAACTGCAAGAGATTTTCTCAGAGATTTAATTATATTTTCGAAAATGACCCAAGAGATTTAATTATATTTTTGTCTTGAGAGATTTTCTGAGATAATATTTAATTATATTTTCTCAAAATCAGCCGTTTTTTTCAATGCTAATCATGACTAACAATTGCATGGTACACACAAATTTCAGAAAGATTGATTTAATTAATAGTAGTACCAAGTCCCAGATTCTGTGTTGTTGATAAATTTATGAATTCTGTCATGTTATAAGTACTTTTCAAGATTGGTAATAACTTATGGAAACAGGTGACATATACAGTTGTCACCTGAAACGTCGCCACAGTGACGTTTAAAAAAAAATTTATTTTATTTTATATGAATACCAAGTTTTCTACGACCCCATCAGTACATGCAGCATAAAATACTGCATGTACACTCTTAATTTTACATTAACCCATCCATCCAGTGTTTTTTAAAGGATTTTGGAGTAAGTTGGCAAAAATCCATAAACTAGCGACGCCTGGCGATGATTTTGCTACTTTTTGTGTGTACAGCGACGCATTTTCACATATGTTGCACAGATATTGAAAACTGGCACGTACAGCGACGTACAGCGACGTCGCCGTACGTCGCTCTACATCAACGTCCACGCTAACTTTTCACAAATGTTATGCAAATTTGAAAACTGTAATGTACATTTTTGAAAACTACATTATTCAATTTTAAGTTTTCAAAATTGTCTTCAGAGTATTATGTTGGCGACGCGTTGCCGCTACAGAGGTGAGCGTCGCCGTACAGTTTTCAAAAATGTTCTGCAAATGTGAACTTTGAACGGCAAATGTGACTTGCCGAAACCAATATTCACATATGCTATCACTAATTGAAAAATAAAAGTGCAAATTGCACACTATTGAAAAGCGTACAGCGATGAGTTGCCCAGAAGAGTTTTCAAAAAGGAACATTGAAAACCAGCTTGTGTGGCCACATTATGACAAACTGCACTTATGTCCTACACCGAATCGCACCTCCCGACTCGCAATTGAATTGTGTTTTCGGGCAGTGCGTGCATGTAGGGCAGCCGTAATTAACTTGTAGGGAGGCTGCCTGATTTCGAATGTAGGGCGCACTACGCGAGAATTAAATCTGGCCCCAGGGGGCAGTCCCAGAGTCTGTAAAATGCCATGTAGAATGTCAAATGTCATGCAAAGTGTCAAACATGATGTAAAACGCCCGTGAAAATGGCTAATGAGTCATTAGTAATGACTACATACCGTATTACTTTGAATTATCCCCCCTTTGAATTGGCACCACCGGAAAATAGCGCCAAGCGCCAAAAGCGCAATGGCGCTTTTTGCTTTGGCGCTAGCGCCAGGCATCATTGCCATGGCACTTTTACATCACAGAGTTGGAAAACGTATTTACGTTTACCCGAAATACCCAGTTATTCGGGTATTTATACTTACGTTTATGTTTACGTATTCAAAAAATACCATTATGTTTTGTTACGTTCTCCTGGCCAAAATACCCGGGTATACTCGGCAGACATGAAAGGAATCAGTGATTCGGCCCTTACGTACCAATTTTTAATTTCGTTAAAATTGTTAAGTTAATTTTGAATTTTAATGAATGCATTCCAATCGATTCATGGTAAATCTTATTCAATCCGACGTTTTATGCGAGAACAGGATAAACTGGACACGCATATTGTCATATGAAAGCAGATAACAAGGTATTTTATTGTAACAGTCCGGACAAATTCCAACAAAAAAGTACGTATGTGTGCGTGCGATAGAACAAGGGAAGAACGACCCTGTACACTGTACACCACTAGCGAAATCTGGATCGTTTTGAAAATCTAAAAATTGCTCTGAATAACATAAAATGCTCACTATGTTCGTAATAATAAGAAATTATCGTATATATATATAAAGTGTAGATCTTAAATTCAAATTTCGACGGTGACGTTCACTTATCTAATTGAAAAATTTGTTGATGGTCATCCCTACGCATGAAATACGAGTGTCAATAACAATGAAATTGGGTTAGAATGGCACTTGTACAAAAATTCGTTAGACCATTGACTCGCATAATGTCTGCCGAGTTTACCAGAGAAAACGTAAAAAACGTTATTTGAGAAAACATTTAAAAGCTTATTCTCAGAAATGCACTTTCAAGTTACAAACAATGTGTAAAAAGTCCCAAAGGAATAGACCTTAGACAGAATGCTTTCTGTTCGCACTCCGCAACACTCACCTATGTAAATATGTACACAAAAAATACCATTTAGGTATTGAAAATATTAGAACTGAATTGAGGTGGGTGTCCATTGCGCGGTCTGTGTGATCGTTTTGTGAATGCTAATTTGGTGCACGCTGGTTTTACCCATCAATCAAATGTCTTCAAAATAAATTGCATACTGAACTGTCAATCAATGAGTCTGGTGATGACGACAATAAATGCACGATGCAACAAAACGACATGTCATCACAGTGACATTCCAAAACCAGGTGGTGATAATCACAGCATCACTGTCTCATTTTTTGTTCCTCCAAAAATTCACTATTTTTCATCCCTCTAGATAAAATAAAAGCAGATAATGTGGGTGGAGATCATAGGAACAACCATGATGTTGTAAAAACATGGCTTTTTATGTCCTCTCACAGTGGAAGCACTTAATAAAATTTTTACATTTACGTTTTTTTTACGTATTCCTTGGTATATTAAAAATACCTTACGTTTTAGTATTTATACTTCTGATTTAGAAAAGGTATTTACGTTTACGTTTTCCAAAAATACCAGTATTTGTACAACTCTGTTACATCACTAGCCCAGAATAATGCTTGAAATTGAAATAAAGCGAGAGTGATTTTTTGAGATTTTTTTTTGAGCTTAGAGTGATTTGTTCAGTAATTTAATTATATTTTCTGGAGACCTAGAGTGATTTATGTATATTTATATTTTTGCCAAATTTGGAGTGATATAAACACCTTCCCGGACAAGTTCACCACCCATTTTTTTATTTCACTTCAAATGCAATATCTCCATCCATGAAGGTGTTATAAAGCTGAAACTTTGTATATAATAAGTTGTAAGACCCCTCTACTCCCCAACAATAGGGGAGGTGCGGCGACCCACCCTGTAGTGAATCGCTGCACCTCCCCCATTGTTGGGGAGTAGAGGGGTCTTACAACTTTATATATACAAAGTTTCAGCTTTATAACACCCCCATGAACGGAGATATTGCATTTGAAGTGAAATAAAAAAATGGGTGGTGAACTTGTCCGGGAAGGTGTTTATTTGTATATATTTTCCAAAAAATCAGTGATTTTTTCGAATGCTACGCGTGACCCCGCAAGCGGACTCTATAAATGGCCGCAAAGATACACCTTTGCGACAATTGCAACACAATCGTTTACTTTTGATAAACCCATTTGATAAACTGTTTTATTTACATTTATACGTCCAAAAAATTATCATCAGATTTTTTTGCACTATTATATGAACAATAATAATAATAATAATAATATAACAATTACAACACGAAACTGTTATGTAAATGCATCACGTCACATAATCACAAAAGAACCCCTATTGAATTCAGTCAGCAGAACAGTGCAGTGCGTGTGGACATTTCTATCCCTCGCGCAGTGCTCCGCAGTAGCGATGGCAAACAAAAGTGTGAACGTTTTCAAAAAAATTTGGACTGATAGAATTTTTATTTGTAGGAAAAAACACACGTAAAATGCGATTTTTTTCTATAGGAATCCGAGAATAAAAAATGTGAAAAAAATTTTTTCAGTATTTTTGGCAAAAATACTAGTAAAATGCGCCAACAGAAACATCAATTTGACATAGATGTATTACCAGCGGGAAGCAAAAATTGTGAAAGTGTATGCTGAAACAGTTTGGAAGGCTGCAATATGTAAATATGTATTCTCAGCGAACCACAAAGTATGCGCCCTAAATTACTTATGTCTTAGTCGAAAACGTGTGAGCAGGATACTTACTGTATTTCCTCGAAATACCCCCCTCGAAATACCCCCCCCCCTCAAAATGGGCACTATGAAGTTTTTGTCCGGGAAATGCATAACATATGTACGTTCAAAACACTTACTGTGTTACATTAGAACATCGTTTATACCATCTACATCCTTATATAAGGCTGTAAAAACTTTTAAATGACCACCATATTGTTGCATTTTTCATGTTTTTCTCTCAAAATTTTCACTCTGAAACAAAAAAAACCCGGGGGTAATTCGAGGAAATACGGTACATACGCACTTCACAAAAAGAAAAATTTTCAAAACAAGAAAAAAGGCAGAGTCATGTCATGTGCAAGCAAAGAATGTTTTTCTGGAAGCTTTTTTTCTTTTTCGGTGGATCATGTTTTATTTTAATAATGATGATGTCATGACAGAGTGTTTCCATCAGAACAATGCATAGCGTGCGGTTTGCACAGTATACTCAAAATTCACCAGAAAAATTAAAAAATGCAATATATAAGTTGATGCAAAATTGGAAGGTTCAAACTTTCTCCAAAAATACATGATTCACCAATTGAATCTTTTGGACTTTTTTATTTTTATTTCACCATTTAAAAATCAATTTTTTAGAGATATTGAAAATTTGAAAATGTTTTCAAATTCTCAAATTTTTTAGTTGTTTTTTTCCGTTGAAATTGTGTAAAAAAATGGTGACACACAAGCCAGAACATCAATTTCACCTGTTCTCAGAGGAAGAACACAAAGGTGTAAATCTGTCTGCAGTAACAGATTGAAAAGCTACAAAATATAAAGATGCATTCAAAATTTGGCACAAGAATTTTATAAAACTATAATTTGGTGCAAAATTTTTTAAGTAATCAAAAAAGATTTTACAAATTACAAAAATGGTCAAAAAAATTGAAAACTAAATTCAAAAATTTCGAAAATTCTATAACTTAATTAAGAAATTCGAAACTTTTTAGACAACAAAACTATAAATGCGAAAAGACATTTCCAAAAAAACAATTAAACTAAAACACAATAGAGTTTTTCCAAAACGTTTGCCATCGTTAGCTGCTACTGACACATAGGTTGTTTATCGATCTGCGTGCAGGCGTCACCTCGCTGCTACATGACTCCATGCTATGTGAATTGTGAATTTTCTCTAGCTTGTCATGAATGTTTGCATTTTAGCCCGCGTATAAGGTGGGCTTATCTTTTCTTTTTTTTCTTTTTTTGGGGTTTTGTAGAATTTCGTTCGCAGTTCGGTCCGCGTTAAAAGTTTAGATCGCAGCTTGAAGGATTTTCGACGAATAAAATTCACCGGAAAATTGTTAATGCGGTGTTCAAAGTTTGCGCAGTCCGTTGCAAACAAATCAATTTTACGGTAAAGTTCTTTTGTAAAATGTTTTTTTTGCGTCATTGAAAAATTGTATTCGTAAAATTGATTTCTCGTGAACAACAGCACCATCTATTTCGCTCATATGTTTGAACACGATCAAAAATTCTTGTTACTACTTTCCTAAAATTGCAGCTAGCGTATTAACACGGATAATTCCCGTACTTGAAAAATCCCCCCCGTTGGAACACGGTGCCAGTTTCAGACCCTGTGAAATGTCATGTGTACTGTGTAGTGATGTGAAAAGCGCCAGGAATTTGGCGCCAAGCGCCAAAAGCGCCATGGCGCTTTTCCGACCTTTAGCGCCAAGCGCCAGCGCCAGGGATTTTGTTCCTGGCACCGGGCAAAAATAGCGCCAAGCGCCAATGGCGCCAGAGCAAAATGGCGCTCAGCGCCAGAAGCGCCATGGCGCTTTTTGCTTTGGCGCTATAGCGCCAAGCGCCAGCGCCAGCGCCAGGGATTTTGTTCCTGGCACCGGGCAAAAATAGCGCCAATCGCCAAAAGGGCCATAGTGCTTTTACATCACTAGTCATGTGTCATGTAAAAGACACTGTAAAGTGTCATGTGTATCCAAACCTAATTATACAGTATCCAAATCTTACGTTTTTATCCACTTCTTACGTTTGAACATTACATTTGGATTTTGACATTTTACAGGGTCTGGGACTGCCCTTCGGTGTGTAAAGACGCTATGAAATCTGCAGAGTTGTTAAAAGTGGGCTAGGCCTAAATAGCATGCAAACCGCATAGCATCTGCCATGTGGGTGTACATGCCAATCGAGCTGAACCCCCCCCCCCCCGGGTCGCCCCCCCCCCCGCAACCGGGACGCTACTACCGCTAAAGTGTGACATTTCGTCCTGAAAAAATACCAGTACTGACTTATTCACATACTTTTTGAAAGTACCCGAGTACAGAAAACGTAAATAAAAAAATAATGAATAAATTAAAAATTTAAATTTAAAAAATAAAGTAATGGTAGGATTCTGCGGATACTTTGCGGTCCGCCAGGTATACCAAAAGAATCAATATTACGACACACACAAGTAAGTAGCAATTCAATTGTCAAATGTAGGTAAACTCGGCGGAGATGAAACGAATCAGCGATTCGGCCCTTGGTTACCAATGACGAATGTTTTTTAATTCGAACTTGAATGGACGGATTCCATTCGGTTCACGATAAATTTGATTCATTCCTACTTTTTATGCGTGAACGATGTGAATTTGATAGACAAATCATTATACCGTATTTCCTCGAAATACCCCCCGGGGGGTGATTGTTTCATAGTGGTCCCGAGAGGGGGGGGGTCAAACGAGGGGGGGGGTATTTCGAGGGGGGGGGGTTATTATTTCACAAGAAAATTTTTGAAAACCAAGTACGAAATTGTCGTCTGAAACGTACGCAGACGTCGAAAAATGCAACAAAAACCGCCATTTATAAGGCTCTGTAGACTAATATTAGTATGTAGATGGTATGTACACTGTTGTAACGTGATTCCGACATTGTTTTAACGTGTGTTCTGCACTACGCAGAACACAAACTGCCATATTTGTGATGTACGTTCTCTTTACACTCAATTTGGGGGGGGGTATTTCGAGGGGGGGGTGATTGTTTCATAGTGGTCTCGAGAGGGGGGGGGTCAAACGAGGGGGGGGGTATTTCGAGGGGGGGGGTATTTCGAGGAAATACGGTAGAAAGTCGGATTGTTAGGTCTTAGGTAAGATCTTATCGTCGCAGTCCCGACAAATTCATTCAAAAAATTACGTATGAACTTACCGCTGCGTCCAAGTTACTGTTGCGTTTTATACGAACGAAGTAAAAGACGCATGATTTCCGTTTGTGTCAACGATAATGACCGCAGGATGCAATGAAGTCAACACAAGTGTCAACTCGTGTGTGGGCTGCCATTAGCGACCAATTGCGGTCGCTTAATCGCATTCCGCAGCCATTTTTGTTGACGCTGACGGAAATCCTGTGTCTTTCATACTTGGTAACATTCTCGCAGACGGTAACTTGGACGTGTGCCAACTAAAAATATACGCAGTTGTACGAAAATTCCTTAGACCATTGACTTCTATAATGTCCGTCGAGTTTACAAAGAAAACAGTGGCTCTAAACAATAGTGTGGTAGCAGCGTCACGATTTAGCGATAGTAGCATCGCGGCTGTGGGGGGGGCGACCCAGGGGGGTGGGGGTTCAGCTCGATTAGCATGTACACCCACATGGCATCGAGACCGCATAGCATGTGCTGCTATGTAGCACGCTTAGCATCTAGCATTGGATAGGTGCTAAGCAGGTCTAGATGCTAAGCAGGGGGAAATCCATGCTGTCCGGGTCCAGATGCTATGCAGTTTAGATGCCATGAGGCACAGTTCCGTTAAAAGTACCAAACTTTTTTCAAAGTATACATAAACGTTAAGTATTTCGTATTGTTTACTCACCCCTGAGTACAGAAAATATAAAGAAATTTTTTTTACTCTTACTCATGAGTAAACGTGAGTAAACATACTTTTTCCCCCAGAAAATGTAAATGTGAGTACTTTTGAGAAATGTCGCCACAATTTTCGAGAAATGTCGCTCAAAATCAGTTGTTGTCATAACTTTTTGCTTATTTTACACAATTTTTAACTATATTTTTGGTTCTATACCCATGTTTGACTAATTTTTTGTATTTTTAGCTCATTTTCCCCTTCTATGCGTTTAAAAAACGATAGAAAAGACGTTCTAAAATACATTTTCTGTACTCAAGTACTTTCAAAAGTATACGTAAAAGCGAGTACCAGAACTTATTCGGAGGAAACGTAAACGTATTTACTCTGTACTCGAGATTACGTATCTATGGAGTAAAAGTAAATACGTTTTAACAACTATGGAAATCTGCACCTCACTCGGGGAATTTTATGCCGTACATTTTTCCCGAAGAATGACTCCAGCGGTGCGATACGCAATCAATTTTAGCCGCTGTGTCCAACTCGTTCCTGTGTGAAATATGAAAAAGGAATGTGGAATATGCCATGCATCGATTCCGGAGATACACCGTATGACTAGTTGGCAGCCGGCTAAACTTTCAAAACTTTGACTTTTCCAATTTTCATTTTTTTCACCTGATTCTTCACAAATTGTTAGATTTTTTCCACGATACACGTGACATTTTACAACACCTTGTTCCGTGTACACGTTTTTACCTACCAATGCACAATTTTCAAATCATGCGCGCGCAGTATCGGGCGGGCGGCATCTCACAACTAGTGATGGAATGGCGCCATTGGCGCTTGGCGCCCTTTTCTCTGGCGCAATCTGGCGCCTGGCGCCATTATTTCGAATGGCGCCATGGCGTTCTTGGCGCTTGGCGCCAATTTGGCGCCCGGCGCCATTGTTTTGGATGGCGCCAGAAATGGCGCCAAAACTCCGCGAATAAATGTGACCAAACAGGACATTTTTGGACATTTTATCGTCGATCATTACACAAAGCAGTCAATGTATCATATTTCCTCAAAATACCCCCCTCTAATTAACCCCCTCGAAATACCTCCAGGTATTTTCAGGCTGAGTAAAAAGTAACACCCCCTCAAAATACCCCCGTCTGGAATAAGGTACATGGTCGGGCTGAAAAGTCCCCGGGTAGTGCTCGCCATGCACGCTAGGGGTAAGCTACGGTTATAACATTTTAACACGTTAATATATCAGGTGTTTTGAGTTTTCACCTAAAATTTCACCCCTCTAGCTCCACCCACTGCGGAACTGTGGGGGTTACAATTTCGGTCATTTTGTACTGATGTACAAATGGTGCTCTAGCTCAACGCTGATTTAAGTTGTGATCATGAAACTTTGGCTAGAGTAAGCCACCAGTGTTGGCAATGTGCTGATAGTATTCAACACTTTCATCAACATCATTGCTATTAAGGTAAAATTAATATGCAGATCAGGGTGATGTGCAAGAAACGTGGGAACTGTGATGGATGTTTTTGGTGATCATCTGAGATCGTGTTGTATTGCAGTGATTTTAATGTTGTTTTAAAATGTGCTGTTGTTTTAAAAGTTGTTTTAAAAGCAGCGTTGAGCTAGAGCACCATTTGTACATCAGTACAAAATGACCGAAATTGTAACCCCCACAGTTCCGCAGTGGGTGGAGCTAGAGGGGTGAAATTTTGGGTGAAAACTCAAAACACCTGAAATATTAACGGGTTAAAATTTTATGACTGTAGCTTACCCCTAGCGCGAATGGCGAGCACTGCCCGGGGACTTTTCAGCCTGACCATGTACATCATGTACTGTATTAATCGATGCCAATATGCATCACAGCCACACACGAGACTAGTTTGTGTAGCTATCTCCATTGATACATCTAAATATATCCTGTTTTGGCACTTTTATCACCAGTTTTGGGTAGGTAAAAGCCCATCTTTACTACAGTCTGTCTCAAAAATTTCTGGGGAAATAATACAACCACCCCTCAACTAACCCCCTCAAAATTTACTCCCTGAAAAAAGACCCTATGGCTATTTCAAGGTATAGCTGAGATGTAAATTGGAAGCCATGAAAACATCATGTTCATGATTTATGTACCTCATTACAGACAGGGGTGTCGAGTGGGGATTATTTTTCCCCAGCTCGCTCAGACCTGAGGTATTTCGAAGGGGAATTTATTCAAGGGGTATTTGGAGCAAATACAGTAACATATTGCTCTTCTAAAAAAGCTTATGTTATGATATACCTGCTAAAATAGTGTCTTTTATCGTTGGCACCATTTTGGCGCATGGCGCCATTTTTTTCTAGCGCCCTTTGGCGCCCGGCACCATTTTTTCAAGTGGCGTCGTGGCGCCATTTTCTCTGGCGCCCGGCGCCATTATTTTGAATGGCGCCATGGCGCCATTGGCGCCTGTCGCCATTTTATCTGGCGCTTTTCCATCACTACTCACAACGTATTTATCGAATATCGATAACATATTAGGTATGTTTTATATATTAACACATAATTACATCAGCTCGAATACAATGGCATTTCTCAAAAATCACGAATACAATGGCATTTCTCATGAATCACGTATTTGCCCAGCCGCCTGCGTGCGTCTACTCGCTAACGATAGCAAACACTCCGGAAAAAAGTATCCAATTTTCTAAGTGTTTTTTTTTCCTAAAAAACGACTTCTCGAATTTCGAATATTTTCCAAATATAGGTTTTGAATTTTCGAATTTTTGTTAGAATTTTTTGATTACTTTTCGAATTTTCGGACTTTTTGGAATACTTTTTGAATTTGTTGCATCAAATTATTGCATTTTTGAATTGTTTCTGCCGAAATTGGTATTTGTATTGAGGTTTTGCAGCCTTTCAAACCCTCACTGCAGACACATTTGCACAATTTTTGTTCTGACGCCATGAATTGATTTATAAAATTGTATTTCCACATTTTATACAAATTTCCATCCAAAAATACTCAAAAAAGTTGACAATTCGAAAATGTTTTACAAGTTTCGAATTTCTCTGGACAAAAATCTAATTAAAGTGTTTTTCCAGGAGTGAAATGAAAGTTCAAAGGTCAAAAAATATTTGAAAATTCAAAAACGTTTTCGAATCTTTGTATGCCATCGTTACTGGGCACACTGCTTTTCTTCATGTGTATAATAAAAAATAAGTGTCTCCATTCCATTGAACGTGCAATCGAAAAAAGTCTAGGCAATTTGAACGCAATCTATCGCCCGCTGTGCAATATTTGCATTGAATTTGAAAGTCAATTGAGCTGATCGCATATGTTGTCAGTTGCCCTGTATCTAATCTCGTGTGCTGTAATCTTGTTTTTTTATGTATTTACTAGTGATGTAAAAGCGCCATGGCGCTGCCCCCTGGCGCTAGCGATAAAGCAAAAAGCGCCATGGCGCTTTTGGCGCTTGGCGCTCAAATGCTCTGGCGTCATTGGCGCTTGGCGCTGTGCTTCTGAAAAGCGCCATGGCGCTTGGCGCTCTTTTCCGGTGGCGCCATTGGCGCTTGGCGCTAGGATTTTTGAAAGCGCCAAAAAGCGCCAGAGAATCAACAATTCCGCGTGATAACTGACAGTGAATTGCGTACCGTATTTCCTCGATTTCCCCCCCCCTTGAATACCCCCCCCCCCCCTCGAAATACCCCAAGGTGTTTTTGCGCTGGGGAAAAAATAAAACCCCCCCCTCGAAATACCCCCGTCTGGAATTACATATGTACATGATGTATGCGGTGTACATGATGTATATGTTGGTCGCAGTTTGCATCGCAGCAACTAGTGATGTAAAGGCACAGGGGCACCGGTGCCCCCCGGTGCTGGGCACCGAAGGGCACCAGCACCGGTGCTGGGTCGGTGCCATTGCAATCTTCAGGGGTGCCAAGCCGGTGCCATTTTTTTCAGAATAGCACCGGTGCCGGTGCGGTGCGGTGCCATTTTTTTGCCGGTGCCAAAGGTGCCAGCACCAGCGCTTAAGTAAAAGGCACCGGGAAAGGCACCGGCCAAGGCTTCATGTGCTGTGCAATGTTGTCCATAGTATGTGCTTATTCATATTTCAAAAAACTGCAATATATTTACCCAACCATCAAAATCGGTTGGAAATTCATGGAAATATGCACTTCCGAAGGTGTGGCCACTGTGTTACTGTCCGATATTTACTTCGGAAATTCCAGCCCGGTGCGGTGCCTTTCGGACCACCGGCAACCCGCCGGTGGCCTTCGGTGCCGGTGCCATTTTTTCCGAATGGCACCGGTGCCGGTGCGGTGCGGTGCCATTTTCTGGCCGGTGCCCCAGGGTGCCAGGTGCCCTTTTCATGCGTTGGCAAAGGTGCCGGTGCGGTGCGGTGCCATTTTTCCCGGTGCCTTTAACATCACTAGCGGTGGCAAGATAGTAGACAATAATTTTTTTAAGAAAAAAAATAATAATTTTAGATACGTTTTAGATGAGATTGGTTAAATGTAGTGATGAAAAAGCGCCAGTAAAAAAGGCCCCACTAGTTGAAAAAATGAAAAATTTGAATTTTTTTAAAGTTTCCAACCCATTTTCCCACATTTTAGCTGAATTCTATGAATGTTTGGGCTCAGCCAGTCATTAAAGTGAATGGTGACACTGGAAAAATGTCCACTGCAGTCATAATTCCAGCGCCCAATCATAATTGCCTCATGTATTGTTGGTACATGTTTACCTCAGTAATTATTCCATGTATTCGTATGTACGCACGCGGCTTACCGATCGAGAGCTTACCGATCGGGAAGGTTAACAATCGGGATTCCCTTAATTTTTCTGGTATCCTGCTTTTTTTACATGCAGCGGAACTGGTGCCAATAATGGGTCTTTTCCTGAATCGTTTTTTAAAAATTTTCAAAAGATTTTTATTTTATTTAAGATCACGTCTTGGTGGAGTGTTTCGTTTTGAAAAATGCATAAATAGCATGCGCTCGGCGCTGTGTACAAAAAATGAATAAAAACTGTTGATGCAGCCAGTGGCAGGCAAGTGTACAATAACTATATAGTAAAAAATCCCTATAAAATAGCCAAAAGTGTATTTTGTACGTAGATAAATAAAGAATGTTCATGCACACAAATGCCAAACCAGCATACCACGCATGTATTTCGAACAAAATATATTTACAAGCTTTGTAGCTGACTACATACACACAGGGTGCGGCAATTCTGACGTCCCCTCTAGATTTCTAATAACTTCTGGGTGGTCGACGCCAAACTCCAGGTCAACATTAACAACTGAATACGCAAGGATCCCAGAATATATGGCTGCGATAGCTCCACTCGTTCTCAAGTTATTCACGCAAACACAAAGAATTGTCGCTTTACTACCACAACGTGGCAATACACATTGACAGAACAGAAGCGGCAGATGAAACCCAGATCGGTTGCAGTTGGCTATTGATAAGACTGTTGGTTACATTCAGTGATGCATTTTGTGAGTCGGTGCCACAGGGGATTTGGGGGTTAGCATTTTAGGGAGGGGGGTCCAACCCCCAGCACGTGTTTATATCTCGGGAACCGCTTGGTGAAAAATGTTGAAATTTGGATATGTTATGGTTTCAGGTCGGGGCTCTCTCAGATTTTGACGAAATTTTTCTACGAGCCCCCGGACCGCAGATATGGGTTGTCTATAAAAACGTGGTCATTTGCGAAAATTTTGGCTGTCGGTTGCTGAGAACATGCAAAATTTGCACATCAATAACTCGGCTATTTCTGACTGTCTGACTAATAACACTGAAAATGATCGAGACAACCTGAATATTTCGTATTTTTAGTCGATATAGTAATGGCTGAATCGGGCCATGCTCATTACGCACAAAAACCTGTTACGCACACGCGCCCGTTACGCACAGAATCAAAACCCGCCACGCACAGACGCCCGTTACGCACACAACTGGGGCTGTGTGCGTAACGGGCCCTGTGCGTGGCGGGTTTCTGTGCAGCGGGTCCCCAGTCGGCCATCTGACTTCAGGATTTTCATGTGTGTTGAAGTAGTTGACACCTGAAATTTCATCAACTGTTACAGCTGTTTTCTACATACTTTACATTCCAATCACGAAAGTCAAATATGTAGAAAACAGATGTAACGGTTGGCAAAATTCGGGTGTCAACTACTGCTACATAGGGAATCGAATAGAAGAGAATGTGAAAAATCACACAAACTTTGTACGCACAGAAACTCGGTATACTCGGATGACATTGCGCCGTACATTTTTCCGGTGGAAACACTCCATCATGACGTCATCACTTTAGTCAATTCTGGCGTTTAGCGTTTCTTTTCTTTTTGCGAAATTTTGATTCATAAGTTTTCAGTTGGCCGTCTGCCAGCCGAAGACATAAATCATATCTATTTGTAGAGTATCATGTCTGCCGAGTATACGCACAGAAACTCGGTACGCACATGGCATCAGCTATGTGCAGGCCGAGTTTCTGTGCATACCGAGTTAACTTCTGTGCGTAACGGGCTTCTGTGCGTGCCGAGTTTCTGTGCGTACAGCTACAGGCTCGGCTGAATCCCGTGTGCCGATTTGACACGATTTGATTTGTTTTTCAACACGAACAATAATTTTTTCTGAACATGCTATCATATACTTTAGACAACGAGAATTCATATAAAACAAAAATGAGTTCAATATCTCGTTCGAATCAAAAGTTATAGCGCTTCAAATTTTTTCTCGGCCCAGAAATAGCCGAGTTATTGATGTGCAAAGTTTGCATGTTCTCAGCGACAACCAAAATTTTCGCAAATGACCACGTTTTAATAGACCCCCCATATCTCCGGCCTGGGAACTCGTAGAAAAATTTCGTCGAAACTGAGAGAGCCCCGACCTGAAACCATAATATGTCCAAATTTCAACATTTTTCACCAAGCGGTTCCCGAGATATAAACACGTGCTGGGGGTTGGACCCCCCCTCCCTAAAATGCTATTCCCAAAATCCCCTGTGGTCGGTGCACATCACTCTTTCATAATAAAAATTTGCAGTGGTTATTGTGCGTTTTTATCTCTCAATGCCTATCGTCACGAGGTGTTGGTAGTGACAATTACGCGTTTGCATGAATAACTTGAGAACGAGTGGAGCTATAGCAGCCACATTTTCAGGGATCCTTTCCTATGCAGTTGTTAATGATGACCTAAAATTTGACGTTAATCCGACAACCTAGTGACAATTTATTCGAAATCTAGAGAGGGCGTCTCTAAATTGCAGTATGCAAGCCTGTATATGTAATCCAGTACTTTCGCAAAGGGTGGGGGCGTGCCCCCCCCCCCCTTCCCGGACCAGACATGCCAATAATGCCACCTTTATGTAGACGATTTTGTACAAAATTTGCAAAAAATGGTACGGTAATTAAGTATGTAATTGAGGCGTCCAAATCTAAAAGTCGACAAGTCCACAACATGAAAATTTCAAGTTAGGCCCAGAAACGTCATATGGGGCTACTCCTGCACATTTTTCATAATTTTCCATAAATTTTTTGACCTCACATGCTCATATGGCATAGTGCCAAATTTGACATTTTTGTGGAAAAATGCAAAAAAATTGGACAAGAAGTCGACAAGTCCACTTAGTTTTGGGCTAAAAGTCGACAAGTCCATCCTCCGCATCCTTTTTTATGGGAAAAAACGCAAGAAATGTGATAAGTCCACTGTGGACACCGATTTCTAAAAGTCCATAATTTTCCCATAAGGCAGCCTCGGCTTCCCCGGGAACAAAAATGTTCTCGAAGTCGAAGTCGACAAGTCCATTTCCCTCCCCGAAACAGTTTTGCTCTGACCGAATGGAATTTTATGGACCCCCCATTTTTCACATATACGTTGAGATTAGGGGCTGAAAATTTGACACTTTATTGTCAACATACCGTATTACCTCGAATTATCCCCCCCCTTGAATTAACCCCCCCCCTCGAATTAACCCCCCCTCAAAATGGGCTGGGGAAATAATAAACCCCCCCCTCGAAATACCCCCCCCCCCTTCGGAATGATGTACGTCATGTACATAATAAATACGTCATGTACGCAATGTACATGATGTATATTACTGTTAATTTGCATTGCAGCTACACATAGACTTAGTTTGTGTAGCTATCTACGTTTTTATGTCCAAATATATCCTGTTTGGACACATTTATTACCTATTTTGGGTACGCAAATGCCTACTATGTACTACGATCCTTACGAAAATTTCTGACGAAATAATAAAAAAAACCCTCGAATAAACCCCCCCCCCCTCGAGTTAACCCCCCCTCAAATTTTGCTGGCGAAATAATAAACCCCCATGGGGGTATTTCGAGGTAATACGGTATGTAACTTGATGCAAAGCATGAGAGAGCCAAATTGAACACGCACCACGGGCCTGGAGTTGGGTCTGAAACTTAAAATGTGATTTACTCAAAATCGCATTTTGTGGACTTGTCGACTTTTAAAATTAGACGCCTCAATTATATGGTAGTCGTTTGCACTTTGCACCAACGCCAACGCGATTCCGGCTTGGCGCGACGATTAGAAATAGCGCCAGCGCCATGACGCGATTCCGCTATCACGCGGCCATATTTTAGCCCCCCCCCCCGCTTCACCGGGCTCCGTAATCAATATAAAAACCGCCCCCGCTCGAAAATCCTGCGTACGTCCCTGAATGTAATGCACATAATTTTTTAGCTATTTTACTAGGGATATATAATCTACTGACCACACACTTTCCATTAAAATTTTAATAATGGATTAAGGATTAAGATGTATTTCTCGTTAACGATTATGATAAAAATTTCATCCTTTATATCATACTTTTCGTGTTTGTTGCATAATTTATGAACACTAGTTACCTAAAGTTTGAAAAAGCACAAATCCGCTTTGTAGGGTTGGGAACCCGACCCGACCCGACCCGAACCCAATACCCGCACACTTTTTGAAACCGAAACCTGATACCCGAACCCGACTTTACTACCCGAACCCGAACCCGATGCCCGACCTCAATACCCGAACCCGCACTCAATACCAGAAAATACCCGCAAAAATTTCCCAGTTTAATCTGTCGAGCAGTTTGGAAGGATTGTGAGAGTCTGCATCAAAATCCAACCAGTGCATAATCCAAACAGTATAATCCAAACAAAAATGAGGCAAAATCCAAACGAAAATGAGGCATAATCCAAACATTTTTTGTGCCCCAAACTGCAGCATAATCCAAACAGAAATGAGGCAAAATCCAAACAAAAATGGTGCAAAATCCAAATGCTCGTCCAAGCACTCCCTCAAAGACATGAACACCACTTGAGATTTAAGAGGCAGATTTAATGGGAAAATGACTTGAGTTGTAGCTTTGAAGTGACCAACCAACTGATTAATGGATAGTTTTTGCCATTATCATAATTTCAGTGCAGTGGTTGTCAAAATGGCAACATCATATGTAAATAAATACATGAATGCATGAGAATAGGCAAAGTGAGTGTTTGGATTATGCCTCATTTTTGTTTGGATTTTGCCTCATTTCTGTTTGGATTATGCTGCAGTTTGAGGCACAAAAAAGTGTTTGGATTATGCCTCATTTTCATTTGGATTTTGCCTCATTTTTGTTTGGATTATGCTGTTTGGATTATGCGCTGTTTGGATTCTGAGCTTTCCCCGATTGT
Organism: Sphaerolaimus hirsutus; assembly: GCA_964036195.1. Taxonomy (NCBI): domain Eukaryota; kingdom Metazoa; phylum Nematoda; class Chromadorea; order Monhysterida; family Sphaerolaimidae; genus Sphaerolaimus; species Sphaerolaimus hirsutus. The sequence continues at coordinate 640,378 of OZ038451.1, read as the reverse complement.
GAATACAACTTCCATTCGTTTAGTGCAGTTGTAATTTAGACACTTCTAATTGGTTTGTCTCAGTTTATTCAGATCACATTTTATTATGTACTGCATGTTTTCATTCACATTTGCAAAAATTTGATTCAATTGAAGACAATTTAGATAGCTGCGTTTCTCTTGACCAAAATGGCTGCCATATATTTGGGTGCATTTGAATCCAGTCTTCATGTGTGTTCAGTTGCACTGGTTCAGTGAGCTAGACAGCCTTACTGGGTTCACTGCAAGGCACAGTGGCAGAGTGACTTAGAAAAAGTTGTTTGCTCAACTGCAGAATGTCTACACAGTTGAGTTTGCAACTGTTTTGTCATCAGGAATTATTAGAATTCATATCCTGAGTGTGCCAACAGTTGAAATATTTTGGCATCCTGTGAAGGCCACTGGAATGCTGTCACCACTAACAAAGATGTTTCAAGCACTGTTGAAATTCTTTTGTAGGTTGAGTATTTATATATAGGTGAGTTGAGTATTTATTTATCTAGTTTGCCACTGGTTTTTACCCAAACCTACTGAGGTAAAAATTGTGGGCCAAAATGAAACCTGTAAAATATATGTTACACCATTGTTGGAGCCTCAGCAGCCATGGCATGACATTTTGTCCCAACAGGTGTTGTAACCATCACTCACTCTCCAAAAATATAGATCCATTATGCTCAATTGCTACAACTAAAACAGGTTTATAACAATCATTGAAACACATTTATTTTAGGTAAACAGTGCAATGGCTTCAGCAGTTGTTACTCAAGCATGTTGGGATAACAATGTGGGCAAATCCAAATCCACCAAAAATATGTTCCATATGTTTAGGGGCCTCAGCATAGGGTACCCCACAACAACTCGAGCTATGTTTTATATCGCAATTCAATGGTCAAGCTTTTTGCTTGAGCAAGACATGTTTTTGGAAAAACTGCTCCATCTCCATGTGTATTTGCGCTTACCATATTTCCTCGAAATACCCCCAGGGGGTTGAAAATTTCAGAGTGAGAATTTTAAGGGGGGTTAAACAAGGGGGTATTTCGTTGGGGATTTATTATTTTGCTAGAAATTTTTTGAAATCCCGGTACTAAATTGTTGTTTGTACATTACACAGACATCGAAAAATGCAAAGAACATAGATGGTATAGACCCTGTACTAACATAACACAGTCATTGTTTTTAACATGTGTTCTGGGTTTCCCAGATCAAAACCATAGCGTTTGTTATTTACGTTCTCTATACACTATATTTGGGGGTGGGGGTTTAGGGGGGTTTATAAATTCATAGTGTCCATTTTGAGGGGAGTATTTTGAGGGGGTATTTCAAGGGGGTATTTCGAGAAAATATGGTAGTCTTACACCTTGTGATAGATGCACTACACCACACTGTATTTTGTTGTTCAATCCAATACCAGATTAATTTATCACCCAATACCCACAATCTATTACAAAATACCCGACAATTCTATTACCCGATACCAGACATTTTAACCTGAAAACCTGACCCGATACATGACCTCAATACCCGAACCCGAACCCGATACCCGCAAAATGTTTGGAACCGATACCCGATATCCTACCCGAAATTTTTAGGACCCGATACCCGATACCCGAACCCTAAAATTTTGAACTTACCAACCCTACCGCTTTGGATGTATTTGAGTTTCCCTAAACGAGGTGACCGCTCAAAGCTGATTTATGGGTTTTCGAAATTTTGTTTGAAAGTGTGTGTAGGCACTATCTAAATCATGCGGCGCTTTCAGTATATAATTTTTAGTTATACCCGGCGGACATCACACTTAGTATGAAAACCTACCATAATCCGTCTGAATAATGAACCAACGATTATACAGTTTTTCATCATAATTAGCATTGAAAAAATCTCTGGGAGATTTATATTTAAAAAATCTCAGAAAATCTCAGAAAATATAAGATTCTCTGAGATGTATATTTTTTCCATGATTTTCCAGAGCGATTTAATTATATTTTCTCCTGATTGAGAAAATCTCTCGAGAAAATCTCTCTATATTTGCCTATTTTCACCTTCAAATTCACTAGTTCATGTGCTTTTTTTTACAAATTTTCATCTTATTGAACTATATATTTGCTTATATACCCATTTTTGGCTATTTTCCCACTATTTGTTGTTTTTCTTCCCATTTTTTCTGTTCTATGGCATGAAAGAGCCAATAAAAAAGTTATCTGAAAAACATTTTCTGTACACAAGTACTTTCAAGAAGTATACATAAAATAGAGTACTGGTACTTTTTCAGGGTAAATTTATATGTATTTACTTAATACTCAAGTATTTGTATTTTTGAGTAAATGTAAATATTTTTTAACCCCTAAACCATACTGAACCCCAACTGAATCTGATAAATTCTGTGGGGATCATCACACGTGAAAGTAATGTATTCTACTATGAGGAAAAATGTGTCTAAACCATATTTTTGTTCATTATTCAGATACTAAATACAGGGTAGTACAAAGTGTGCCATCAGTAGATAATATGAATCATATGAAATTGTGAATGAAAAAGTTAAACAACGCATAGTGTGCTTACTATTTACCCTCAATGGTTCAAACATCTTGAAATATCGATGAAATCATACTTAAAGTTGAGAGATTTTATGAAATTTTTTTGAACTGCAAGAGATTTTCTCAGAGATTTACCTACCGTATTACCTCGAATTATCCCCCCCTTGAATTGACCCCCCCCCCCTCGAAATACCCCCCTAAAATTCGGATGGGGAAATAATAAACCCCCCCTCGAAATACCCCCCCTAACATTGAGTGTAAAGAGAACGTACATGACAAATACCGCAGTTTGTGATCTGTACAATGCAGAACACACGTTAAAACTGAAGATTGAGTGACATTAAGGAAGGGTTTATGTGTATATACAGTTATATATACCTATAAAGCAGAGTTGTACAAATACTGGTATTTTTAGAAAACGTAAACGTAAACGTAAATACCTTTTCCAAATCAAAAGTATAAATACTAAAACGTAAGGTATTTTTAAAATACCAAGGAATACGTAAAAAAAAGCGTAAACAAAAAATATCATATGTGTCATATGTGGCAACACTGTGCTTTGGAAAATACCATTATTTTCACCTTTGGATGGGTCAATCGCTGATTTCCATGATATCTTCATGTTTTAAGCACTACATCAGTGATGGAATAAGCGCCAAGGTTTTAGCGCAAAGTGCCAAGAGCGCCATGGCACTTTTTGCCTTGGCGCTAGCGCCAGGCATCAGCGCCATGGCGCTCTTCCATCACTACACTACATGCTCACCATAATCAACAACATGAGTGAGACAACTATTATTATTATTAATTATCAACTAATTATTTTAGCAAATTTCACAAGCCCATGGCTAAATGGTCACTCTACAGCCACCTATGTAAGGGGAACAGACAGTAATTTCAGTGCATTGAAACTTTTAAAACTGTTTTTAGTCTATTTTGGAAAAACACTCCATCAAATATACTGTGAAATCTGCCACACCTATCTGAAGAGGGTACCTGGAATTGTGTTGAATTTTAAATCAAAAAAATGATATTTCTTTCACTATTTTGTTCATAATTTATTGTCAGTTTATTACAAAATACAGTTACCTACATTCTCTGTGCGGCATCAACTATGGTCGGTAGACTATCTGTCGGAGTTTATAAAATGTTTAAGCTATTGTTTGTAATCATCCTAATCGCTGCACTAAAGTGATCGCCACATCATTCTGATCATTTTAAGTGCTCCACGATCAAAATCTGTAGAGAATTCATTGAAATACGCAGTTCCGTCTGAGGACGCGGCCACTAAGAAACTACTAAATATCAGAATTTTTACGTTTTCCCTAGTACCCGGGTATTTTGGTCAGGAAAACGTAACAAAACGTAATGGTACTTTTGGAAAACGTAAACGTAAACGTAAATATAAATACCCGAATAACCGGGTAAACGTAAATACGTTTTTCCAACTCTGCTATAAAGACATATACATCTATGTAATTGTTCGATTTTTCTACGTCCGAGTATGGGAATTTCCGAAAATTTCTGGCGAAATAATAGACCCCCCCCCTCGAATAACCCCCCCCCCCCCCCCCTCGAATTATCCCCCCCTCAAATTTTGCTGGCGAAATAATAAACCCCCTGGGGGTATTTCGAGGTAATACGGTAATTATATTTTTAAAAGTGACCCAAGAGATTTAATCATATTTTTTTCTTGGGAGATTTTCTGAGATAATATTTAATTATATTTTCTCAAAATCGGTCGTTTTTTTCAATGCTAATCATAATATTTCATGTTTACTATGGAATATTTAATTACGAAATTTATCACAAGATTTTATTCATCAAATTATGGTAGGTTGTCATAATAGGTGTGCTGTCCGGTCCGCCGAGCATACCTACCTATTTATATATTTTTACCTACTTACAGGAGGCATCAAATCAAAAGAATACAGATTACCTTAAACAGACTTAGAGCTAAAAATTGTCGCACTGCGGCCACAAGAGAAATGGCATCCAACACGAGCACGTCCGCCGACCTCGGCGTGGCCGGCCACGAGCTGTTCACCACGTTGACCAGCTGTTTTATAACCATGTTTTCAGGTCTGTTTGTATGTATTTTATATGTGTGTCTTTGCCATCATTTATAAAATAAATATTGTTCTAAAAAAGAATGCTCGTTCTTGAAAAAACATTTGTCACTTGTAAATACGCGACTCCGCCTTTTTTCAATTTTTTTGTGAAGGTGCGTGCGTAAGTGGTCCGCCGGTTATAAATATCATTTATGGTAAAATGTCCATCATTTACAGGCTATCTTGCTGTGAGGCTGAAAATTCTCAGTGAAACACAAAATGCGGGCCTCAAACTTCTACTGCTTTACATGTTGACGCCTGCAATGTTGATCAATTGTTTGCTCAAATTACAGTTGGGCGTGCTCAATTGGAGCTTTGTGGCTGTGTTATTTGGATCCAAAGTGAGTTTATGCTTTTTCAACTAGGCAAAGTGGCACATGCCAATTTCAACTAGGTCAAGTGGATAAGTGTCGACATACCTGTTCTGAAATTTTTATGAAAATTCATATCTCGAGAAATACTGCAACTTTTAGTCAAGATTTAGATATCGGTTTCCGTATATTATAATGTAAAGTGCCCGGATATTGTACAAAATCGAGGCACTTCTCAGCTTCCTTTTTAAAGCTTTTGTGTTGATAATGTCTGGGCATGAGGTCATGCCATTGCAAGTGCAATGCACAAATGATCTGTCTTTAGTCTTCTAAATGTGACACAAATGATCTTGTCGTCCGCGCTCCCGACAAATCGCATGAATTGAATTGGGATTTTGATTTGTCGGGCGCCTTACGCGCATAACTCTGTACAATTTGTATGGGAATTTGTCCTACGTGCACGTAGGCCGTCTCGGGCGTAGGGCATAACTTACGAATTTTTGTAGGGCGAATTAAATTTGGGGCCATGGAATCACATGGATGAATATGGTATTGCTGTCAATTTAGGGGTTCATATCTCTAAGCCTTCTTGTGTATTTGTGATTTGTTGATGCTGTAAATGTCATTTCCCCTCCAACGTTTCAGTTCCTTTGAGTGGTCATTAAACTGTTTTTTTGTCAATAAGTTTACTTTTACTCACATAAAATAGAGGCGTCTAATTCTAAAAGTCGACAAGTCCACAAAGTGCGATTTTGAGTAAATCGTATTTTAAATTTCAGATCCAATTCCAGACCCATGGTACCTGTCCAATTTGGCTCTCTCATGCTTTTCATTAAATTCCATATGTTGACAGTTCCAAATTTTCAGCCCCTGCTCTCAACCTATATGTGAATGATGGGGTGTCCATTAGGTCCGAGCAAAACTGTTGTTAGGAGGGAAAGGGACTTGTCGACTTGTGGCACTCGAGAACATTTTTCCTCATGGGGATGATGAAACTGCCTTATGGAAAATTATGGACTTGTCGACTTTAAGAAGTCGGTTTCCACAGAGGCCTTATCAAATTTCTTGCTTTTTCTCAACAAAAAAGAAGACGGAGGATGGACCTGTCGACCTTCAGCCCAAAACAAAGTGAACTTGTCGACTCTTTGCCCGATTTTTTTGCATTTTTTCCCAAAAATGTTGAATTCGAGGTCAAAAAAAAGGAAAATAATGAAAAATGTGCGGGAGTAGCCACAGATAACGTTTCCGGGCCTAACCCGAAATTTTCATATTTTGGACTTGTCGACTTTTAGAATTGGACGCCTCAATTATAGGTTGCCATATTTCTAATCACTGTGGCGATGACATTGGCCTTGAGCAACGATCTCGCCAAAGCCGGAATCTATGGCATTTTGGCTACACAAAGTAACGATCTGGCTCTCGGTCTTCCATTGGGTCAGTTTTACTTGTACATTTCACTCAAATTGCACTGCAGCATTACGTTGCTCATTTTGTACATGATTATCTGATTTGAATGCTTTACAATAGGCTTATTAAAATCAATTTTTCGTTGACCATTTTAGATGATAATTGCATGCATCATGGGCAAACTGCAAAAGAGTCAAATGAAAAGCGATTCACGTCAGATTTCAACGCGAGAATATATATGCAAAACAGTTATTTTGTCATTTGAAAAGAGCTGATGGTTGGCACACTGCCAACATGAATTACACATGCACAGTACTCACGATTTATAGTTTTTGTAGTTTGTTACGTTAAAATAGTAACAATGTATTACGGTTACCGTATTACCTTGAATTATCCCCCCTTGAATTAATCCCCCCTCGAATTAACCCCGCCTCAAAATTTGCTGGCGAAGTAATAAACCCCCATGGCGGTATTGTGAGGTAATACGGTATATCCTTGACTGGTGTAGCCAATAGCGATATATGTAAAAATGAATGAATTGAAAAAAGTATAAAATCTGTAAGTGTAAGTGTAAGAGTACAGTAAGTGTAAGTGTCCTTTGTAAGTGTAAATATAAAATTAACTCGTCGTTCCCCTTGCATTCCAGTAAATTCCCTCTACAAAGTGTCCCATCCGGACTTTGTACAGTATCTCTATACAGTAATTCCATTTGGTATTGTCATAAATCCTATTGGATTTGGTTTGATCGAGGCGCAAAAACAGATCGATGCTGATAATGGACAAATGGAAATTAATAAAAAGTTACTTTATGCAATTGTGAAGGGTTTGTCTATAAATCCAATGATTTTGGCCATTCTGCTCGGTTGCATTGGTGAGTCTTTTAATTTGATAGAACATGGTTTGACATCACATTAAAAACTCATGTACCGTATGGCGTATATCCCCGAATAAAACCCCAGGGGAGTTTTTTTCGTCGTCAGAGTTTTTGGGGGAGTTATTCAAGAGGGAGGAGTTATTCGAGGATGACTTTTGTGACTAGCACTGAAAAGATAGGTGATTTTGAGAAAATATAATCAAATATCAACTCAGAAAATCTCTAAAAATGAAAATACAAATGGTCGAAAAATGTGCAGAGATAAGCAAAAAGTATGAATGTTGCAAAATAAATACATGCATGATTGCTTGGGCAGCGCGCGCGTTCCCCCTGGTGCTGGGACAGCCGCTGCCGTCGGCCGCGACGCACCTGCTTTCTTCGTGGTCGGACGCGTTCACCACCGTCGCCCTGTTCGCCCTGGGCACGGCCATGTGCACCCGGCGCACGGCGAACACGTCCAGGTGCCACTCCCGCACACTGCAAAGTGACCTGTTCAATGTCACATGGCCAAGTCATGTAGAAGGTCCTGCAAAATGAAAACCACTTTCACAGCAAGAAATAGCTTCGTGAAGTGTGTGCAGGAGGGCTGGATATGCGTGAAGCGACATCTGTGAAGACACTTCCACACACTTCAACATGCTTCATGAGATTTTTGGTGAAGTGTCTTCCACACACTTCACCTATCATCACGGCATAGTTGTTAAAACGTATTTACATTTACTCGATCATTACGGATACTCTAGTACTGCTTAAATACGTTTACGTTTCCTCGCGAAAAAAATACCGGTACTCACTTACTCGCGTACTTTTTGAAAGTACGCGAGTACAGAAAACGTATTTTTAGGGGACAGAAAATGTCATTTTGCCAAACAGAAAGTGACAAACACAAGATAGTTTCATAAGAAATACTTAGCAGGATAGAAAAACACATCATGTTGTATATCAGAGTAAAAGTTTGAAAAATACTGACTTTTTTCTGAGCAAAAATATGAACTTTTAAGTTTTCTGTGAGAAAAAACACCCGTTTACGTTTTCTCCAGAAAAAATCTCGTTTTTACATTTTCTCTGGAAAAAAAGTATTTTACTCACGTTTTACACAGTGTAAAAGTATTTTCAAAATATTTTACGTTTTCTGTACTCAGGGGTGAGTAAAAGATACATTTACGTTTACTTTCAAAAAAGTTCAGTACTTTTAACAGCTCGGCATCACAGCGCCCAAAAATTCCCGACACTGACGCAGTGAAGACGCTTGACCGATGCGTTGTGACGCACGTCTGTGATGGAAAATGCCTTCACAATAAATTTAGTGAAGCGCCGGGAAGCGCCAGCCAGCTCTTCACAGCGTCGGGGATTGTCGCCATGAAGACACTTCACGGCACTTCACGATGCTTCACCCATTTTTGCTGTCGGTCATTTTCCACTGCGTTTTCTATGACTTTTGACACTTTGCATGTCATTTGACATTTGACAGGGCACATTACAGGGTCCGGGAGTATCACCAGGTACAGACACAGACGCAGACAAATGGAAGGGCGTGGCACCACAGGGGTGCCAGATGATTACCATCCTATTACACCGGTCATTTTGGTGTTGACCAAGATGTTCGTTTTGGATTTGGGTTGCGATTTGAGACGAGTCGGTGTGCAAATGTAACACGAATAGTGGTGGTTTTGGTTTCTTTAGGAATTTTTGTCTACTGTCCCCTGCCTCCCCCCGATCGCTTATAAGCTATGTCTGTAGGTAGGTATCTATGTGCGGAATTGCATAATTTTACGCCATTTTACCAATTTTCAACTTCAAATTGGCCTTTTCAGCTATACTCGGCGTACATTATACTCTGCCCTCGCACTGATTTATGTCTCGTGTTGGAAGCGTGCCAATGATTATTAAATCACGCGATTTCCGTAAAAAGATTTCAAAAATTCATCGATGTGAATATGTTAATGAATAACATTATAACAACAATCAATTTTATCATCTTTTTATGAAAGTCGCACGCGTTAACCATCGTTGGCACTAGTGATGGAAAAAGCGCCAGGCTTTCGGCGCCAAGCGCCAAAAGCGCCATGGCGCTTTTCTGATCCCGGCGCCAAGCGCCAATGGCGCCACAGCAAAATGGCGCCAAGCGCCAAAAGCGCCATGGCGCTTTTCAGAACCTCAGCGCCAAGCGCCAAGGGCGCCAGAGGATAATGGCGCCAAGCGCCAATAGCGCCAGCGCCAAAAAAATTGTTCTGCAAATTGATGGTAGAAAAATGAGTGCATAACTGTTACAACTTTTGCCCATTCAAACAACCACTACAATGTTAAAAATTGTTTAAATGCCCAGAGATAAGTATATTTTTCAGTCAAACATCATGACTGGGGAACTTTCAATGGGGAGATCTTTGTTTCTCACAGCTAAAAGCTTGAGTGATTTAAGAGGCATATATAGCCATAAACAGTTGAAAAAAGGTGATAATACACGTCAAGATGATGATTAGCATTGAAAAAATCTCTGTGAGATTTATATTTAGAAAATCTCAGAAAATCTCAAAAAATATAAGATTTTCTGTTATTAATATTTTTTCCATGATTTTTCAGAGAGATTTAATTATATTTTCTTCTGATTGAGAAAATCTCTCAAGAAAATCTCTCAATATTTGCCAATTTTCACCTTCAAATTCTCTAGCTCATGTGTTTTTTGCCAATTTTCATCTATTTTTAACTATATATGTGCCAATATACCCACTTTTGCCTATTTTGGCCCCCATTTTTAGTTGTTTTTTTGCCAACTTTCTATGGCATGAAAGGGCCAATAAAAAAGTCTATACGAAATACATTTTCTTTACTCAAGTATTTTCAAAGAGTGTACATAAAAGAGAGTACTGGTACTTTTTCAAAGGAAATTTAAGTGCATTTACTTAGTACTCAAGTATATGTATTTTGATATATGAATAGTAAATGTAAATATGGTTTAACAACTATAAAGTTCACTTCATGCTTTGAAAATATAACCAAATTTTGGTGAAAAAAGTCATCTGATAAATTCTGTGGAAATCATCACGCGTGAAAGTAATGTATTCTATTATGAGGAAAACTGTACCTAAATCATATTTTTGTTTATTATTCAAATAGTACATGGTAGTAAGAAGTGTAATGTCATCAGACAATATGCTGTGAATGAAAAGGTCAAACAACACATAATGTGCTTAATATTCCCAATGTCCTTAATGACCCAATTGTTCAAACACCTTGAAATATCGATTTTGAATCATACTTTAAGTTGAGAGATTTCATGATATTTTTTGAACTGCAAGAGATTTTCTCAGAGATTTAATTATATTTTCAAAAATGACCCAAGAGATTTAATTATATTTTTTTCTTGAGAGATTTTATGAGATAATATTTAATTATATTTTCACAAAATCGGTCATTTTTTTCAATGCTAATGATGATTTTGAAGTCTGAAAAATCACGATCGTGATTATTAAGGTGAACACTATAAAAGTATGAAAATCAGCATTTTGTGTGAAAATTGGGGCACAATTTCTCTAATAATCGGTCCGTATCTGGTTGCAGGTTAATTGGGGGGGCTCGAGGGATAGTAGCCTAAAATTATGTTTCAAGTTAGATAGATAGCTGAGCGGCCCTGGGGGTGGATAGATAACTGCAGCATTTACGGGTAACTTCACCGTCCCCCCTCCAACCCCCGCCAGACTGAACCCCTGATTTAGACAGCAAGAAAGAATTGGGAGCAAAGCATAAAAGGGGATTTATCGGCAGCACATTTTAACACCTTTGCTTTTATTCGATGTAGGAACCCATATAAAGGCTGCCCTTAAGTTAACTTATATTTATTCATTTGTCCTCAAAATTGATCAACTGGAGTGGCGATTTCACCGTATCATAACAATTTCATTTTATCATGGTTGGCGCCTTTTTGGCGCTATTTAAAATGCCGGCGCCAGGCGCCAATAGCGCCAACCGGAAAATGGCGCCAAGCGCCAAAAGCGCCATGGCGCTTTCGTAAACCCCAGCGCCAAGCGCCAATGGTGCCAGAGCGTTTTAGCGCCAAGCGCCAAAAGCGCCATGGCGCTTTTTGCTTTGGCGCTAGCGCCAGGCCCAGCGCCATGGCGCTTTTCCATCACTAGTTGGCACACATCCAGCGGAAACCACGCGTGCAAGGTGTAAAGTAATCGGAGTATAAATGGAAAGTTGTGTACCGATTTTTGGTTATTTCAAACATAAATATATTGGCTATTTGTAACATACATATTTATTCTGCATCCCACGACCAATTGACTGTGAATTTGCAAAACTGAACCCCAATTTCCTAACCAGCCCTGCAAATCCCTACAGCCTCCTACTGCCCCTAATAATTTGGCTGGGTGCCACGTGGCTGCTGCCCTCCACGCATAAAATGGGTTCCCTGGCTGCATTTGGCTTCCTCTATGGCTGTTTGCCAGCTGCCCCCAGTGTCTTTGTATTTGCCTATTATGGTGGAGTTGCTGTTAAACAGGTTTGTGAACTGAATATGAAGATGTATGTATTTTGTTTTTACAATTAAAAAAAAATTAAAAATCTTTCAAAATCTATAAAGCTATAAAACTAAAAATGTATTAGCCTCAAATTTTCAAGTAAGTCCCCAGGGGAATTTTTGACTGGGGGTTTTGCAATTGGGGAGTTTTTTGAGGGGAGCAGTTCTTTTCCACTAGAATTTTGCATAAAATGCATGTCCAGTTTACTGCAAAAATGGGGTTGATGAGTTTCATTACTACAGGTGATTCATTACATGTGGCATCTTTCTTACCGATCAAAGAGGGGGGTTATTTGGGAGGGGGTTTATTTTTTCCTCACTTTGCTAACAGGTAAGAGTTGTGTGAGAGATTATACTGTACATTATACTCTATTTTACTTTATACTGTATTTAGCTGAACTTCAGGTGTCAGTAGCAATTGTACTGAGCACGCTGCTGTCTGGTCCCTGGCTCTTTCTCACTGGATACACAATCACTCAAACGACAGCCACACGAGAAGAAATTGAGATTACTCTACGTAAAGTTGCCGTCGATTTAGCCTTTTGTAGTATTGTTTTCGTGGTGAGTCCGAGTTTTTGACAAAAATTGACAATTTTGTAAATTTGTTTGAGTATAACGTCGCCGACCGTATGCTATGCATGTTCCTGAAAGAAACACTCCATCGTGACGTCATCGTGAATAAAATCAAAATTGTTCTAAAACTCACAGAACATATCTTGGTTGTATTTATGTAATCGACTCCAGCTTTCTCTTTTTTTAAATATTTTCCTTTTTGTGAAAGTGCATAAAATAGAAAAGCATCCTGGTAAGCACAAAAAAATACTTGTGCATTATCGACTGACACAAAAGTAACCTTGGGCGCATAAAATACTTTGCGGTCGGCCGAGTATATCAATTTGTACGCGGCTCATTTTTCAGCTGGTTGCGGCCGGCTCAATATTGGCAACTGCGAGCAGATGCTGCTCACCCAGAGTTTACATCTTTCCATTTCTGATTGGATCGGTAAGTTGACATTAATGAATGCTTTAGCAAGTGTGATAGTTCGAACTTGACATTGTCAAAAATCTGATTCTGTCTCAATTATTTTCACTTATTGGTGGCTTGCACACTAGTTGACACATCGACAAAATTTTTCGTGTGTCAACTGAACATTGAGTTGACACATTTGATTTATTTTGGGTGGGTGGGCGGAGCTTAGCCGCCATTTGCATTTTTTGCTGGTACAAACATTTGCAAAAGCGTTTGTGTCAAACACAAAAAGTGAAAAATGATGCAGGATCTAATTTCCCTAGCTTTGTGTTTGCAGAATGTTTCCCCCATTAAATGAAAGACCACATGAAATTACATGGATTTCATTCATTTGACATTAATAACATGTAACATGAGTGTTACACAGTGTTACATGTTACTCTGTTAGCACAAACATTCAATTTATTGACAAAAAAAATGTGTCAACTGAGTATTCTGCCAATTCAGCTATGAAAATTTACCCTCACTTGTTTTAAGCCAAACTAATATCTTCTCTCACTTTCATATATCAAAATTTCAAAACTTTAAGAAAGAAATTGAAACAAAATGTGTAAAAATAGGTGCCACTATCATTGTATGTCTGAAATTACTTTGATTTTATCAATAATTTGATATCTCAAACTTTACAAAATTTAGAAAAAAAATCTTGACATATCATTAATTTATTTGTGTCTCTCCCATTTGTAACAAAAAACTGTGTGTCAACTGTAGCAGTGCACATTACTTTAAAAATTTTGATTTTTAGCCACTACTAAGCAATTTCTAGCAGTGTGTGACCCAAAAACCCATGTGCCATCATTTACTGCATATGTAGTCCAAAAATTAATCAAATAGCATCATTTTCCATCTAATAAAGCTTTTTTTTATTGGTGGCAGAAAAAAAATACTCTGAAAAAAGGCTTGAAAAGTGTAACATTTTGCACGATTATGCGTGTGTAGCCATGCACATTCATACTTTTGTGTCAACTGCAGACGCATTTGTCACTGTAATGTTACAAAATGTGGTCAGTTGTAACGATGGCAAACCCTCCAAAAAAAGTATTTAAATTTTTAAGTGTTTTTTCTGAAATGAATTTTCAAATTTTTGGATTTTTCCTGAAATGAATTTTCAAATTTCGAATTTAATTTTTGAATTTTTGAATTTTTGGATCTTTTTTAGCAATTTTCGAATTTTTTTGGCTATTTTTCGAATTTTTTCAAATAATTTTCGAATTTTTTTTGTAAAATTATTGAATCTGAAGTTCAATTTGGAGTCTGAAGTCTAAATGAAGAATTTGGACTGTTTTGGAAGTGGCTATACTCGGCAGATGTGATACTCTACTGGTTGGCAGACAGCCAACCGAAAACTTGTGAACCGACTCCCCACTCGACTCCACTTCATCCCAACTCTGAACCGGTTCAGTGAGCCGTAAGTTCAGTGCCAACTGCAGTTATGACGTCATGATGGAGTGTTACCACCAGAAAAATGTACAGTGTAATGTTGCCCGAGTAAAGCACACTGAGCGTACTGAGTGCATACAGTGCTAACTTCACAAGATACAGGTAAATACTTCTCAAACCACTCTTCTTTGATAATATCTTTTATCACATCTCTTTTATTATACTTATAAATATGTGCAGTTCCTATGGGCCGTCCGAGACACCTGTAAAATGCTCTGTGAAATGTCAAATGTTATGCAAAGTGTCTAAAGTCATGGAAATGCTGTGGAAAATTGCAAATATGTAAACCATTTTCCCGGGCATTTTCATAACTTTTGACACTTCCATGACATTCCACATTTTACAGGGCATTTTACATTCAAACGTTTTTGGACGTTTTTTTGTTTTGTTTCGCTTTTTCATACGCAACGCGTACCAATTGTCAATTTATCAAGCACGTTGAACTTAAGAGTACATTTGTTGCCTTGCATTCCCTGAAAAATTCAAAAAGTATTTTTGAATTTTTGAATTTTCGAATTTTTTGAAAAATAAATCGATTTTTACGTGTTTTTCTAGGGGTGAAATAAAAATTTGAAAATTATGAAAAAATTTGAAAATTCTAAAATGTTTTCAAATTTTCGAATCTTTTTTTGCCATCGTTAGTCAGTTGACACGGACATCTATTCAATGTGTCAACTGAAACAGTAGACACAAGTGTAAAAACTGGATGTGTGTACTAGAAATAGTAGCAGCGTGACATGTGCATGGTGTTACATCTTCGGATTTAGTAGACATAATTGATTGAATGTTTGATTTATGTGACTTCCCGAAACCTAGAAGCACAAATTTTTCATGGAATTATTGTAATCAACATCTCTGTGCCAACTGCAGGTGCACACGTGACGCTTTATTCAGTTGACAGGTGGAAAATTTTTCATTGTGTCAACTAGTGTGTAGGGCGCCGCGCCATTACGGGTAAATTTACTGTACCGTCAATCTGCCTACAGATGCATACCATCTATCGACAAAAACGTGTACTCGGTTGACAGCAGAGTACATATGAAGGGTGTGCTTCCAAAAGTGCCGATCTACCGTTTTGTAAAATTTGAGTTAGGACCATTTTCGGGGTCCCCATAAAAAAGCGTTTCAAACTAAATTATAAAAAGTTGGGGGTGTGAATCTAAGGCCGTGTTTACACGGATTTCGTGTGACGACAAAAAATTGTGTCGTCCACGGTTGGCAAAATCTCAGAAATTAATAAAAATAAAATTAAAATAAAATGGAAAATTGAAGAATAAAATAAAATAAAATAAAATGGAAAATTTCAAAATAAAAATAAAAATTGTATAAAAATTTGAATTTTTGTAAAATTTTTGGCTATTTACACAGGCCCCGGCCGGGGACCGGTCCCCGGCAAAAAATAAAAATTTTCAAAAAACAAAAATTGGTGTGCATTGGTTCTTTGTGTGTTAATTAGGTTAATTAACACCAAATTTGCATGCACAAAATTTCTGCACGACGGTCAAACACGGCGATGCAAATTATGTTTGGGGGGTCTATTATTTTTTTGATTTTTCTCAAATTTGGCATGCGTGTACTCCTTCGTCGAGTGAGTACGCATGCCAAATTTTAGCTCAGAGCAGTTACTGAGTATATTTTTTTTACACTTTTATTTTCGTTGATTATTGTATTTTTTTATAGTGCATGAAATTCTGCCGGGGTCCGGTCCCCGGCAATATTAAAATGGCCCCGACCGGGGCCAAACGTCCCCGGTGAGGAACGTTTTTTTTTAGTATACAAAGAATTTTGGTCCCCGACCGGGGTCGTTTGGCCCCGGTACCACACAAAAATTTATGGTACTTTTTTGGACTTTGTGGTAATTGTCCCCGGTCGGGGCCAAACGACCCTGGCAAGAAAAATTTAATTTTTTTAATAAACATAATTTTTTAGTAATCAGAGAAGTAAACAGAACGGGCTGAAAAGTTCCTGGACAGTGCTCGCCATTCGCGCTAGGGGCGAGCTACTGTCATAAAATTTCAACACATAAACATATCAGGTGTTTGGAGTTTTTACCCAAAATTTCACCCCTCTAGCTCCACCCACTGCGGAACTGTGGGGGTTACAATTTCGGTCATTTTGTACTGATGTACACATGGTGTATAGCTCAACGCTGCTTTCAGTTGTGATCATGTAACTTTGGCTAGTGTAAGCCAGTGTGTTGGCAATGTGCTGATAGTATTCAACACTTTTATCAACATCATTGCTATCAAGGTAAAATTAATATGCAAATCAGGGTGATGTGCAAGAAACGTGGGAACTGTGATGGATGTTTTGGTGATCATCTGAGATCATGTTGTATTGCAGTGATTTTAATGTTGTTTTGAAATCTGCAGTAAATAGATATGTACATTAAATTTCATTTGTGTTGTGACCAAATATTTTTGTTTGCTAAAATAATCCCCCACTCCTGAGATTAGGGCGTCTATACAAAGCTGTTCATTTTGTATGCCTTATCTGGACATTGCTTTTGAAGCTTATTAAGTTGGTCATTTATGGGCTGTTTATGAGCAGTCAACAATTAAAATGATCAGGACAGCGTGCAGATTCAATTTTTGTGGTCGGATTAGTGATGTGTAAATTTCATTTGCTGATTTGATCCAGTTGAATGAAAATGCATGCAATTTCAGAACTCAATATCTCAGCTATTTCTCAACCGATTTTCACCAATAAACACTTAAAATGATCAGAATCACCTGGAGCTTCCATATTTATGTTCCGATTATCAGCCGCTACTCCTAGACCCTGTAAAAAACCTTGAAATTGTCAAAGACCCTGTAAAATGTCATGTGTAATGTAAAATACCCTGTAAAGTGTTATGTGTATCCAAATCTTATTTTATAATATCCAAATCTTATGTTTTTGTATCCAAATCTTACATTTTACATAAGATTTGGATACAAAAAAACGTAAGATTTGGATACAAGAACATAAGATTTGGAAACACGTGACACTTTACAGGGTATTTTACATGAAATTTGACAATTGACAGGGTCTTTTACATGACACATGAAATTTTACAGGGTCTTTGACACTTTACAGGGTCTTTTATAGGGTCTGGGAGTGCCCCCAGCAATCATGTGGTCTTTGCCCGTTCTAGTTTACACACCATTTTGCATATGGCCTGCAGCGACATCTTTTGATCTCCAAATGATCGTGATTTATGATGATCTGTGGTGCACAGCAATAATTATTTTGAATGGCTATGTCAGTGACAGATTTTTGTTAGGATTGTTTTTTACAATGGGGTATTTATTGTGGCATAAACTGTATTTTGCCATGGAACACATTTGTAAATTGAAAAAGTTCACATTGACGTGATTGAGTAGTCAATGTTCGGTTAATCAAGTGGAGCATGTGTTTTACTCTGCTCCAACATGATAGGCACATGGTTTCTGCATGGTACTTTTACAAAGTGCAGAAAACTTGTAACCAACATGTTTCATTGTCAAAATTGAAACAGCTACTCAATTGAGCCCTCAATAAATTCCACTTTGTATACCCCCATGGCGCTTTTGGCATGCAAGCACCAAGCACCAATAGTGCCAGCGCCAAAAGCAAGATTATGCCTAATCGAGTCCAAAAAAATAAAGATAAATTTGGCCTTGAATAGTGATGTAAAAAACACCAGACTTTTGGAGCCAAGCGCCAAAAGCACCAATGGCGTCACAGCAAAACAGTGCCAAGCGCCAAAAGCGCCATGGCGCTTTTCAAGAACAAGGCGCCAAGCACCAATGGTGCCAAAGGATGTTGGCACCAAGCACCAATAGCACCAGCACCAAAAAAAGTGCAGCAAGCCAATTCAGTGCTATTTACTTGTGTAAGATGCAAGATTACACCTAATCAAGACAAGTTTTCTTCTTTTTGTTGATGTTATTTTACAACTGAGAGTTCCGGTTGACAATGGCAAGCCATCGCGGAAAAAAGTGCTTAGATTTTTAAAGATAATGTCATGTGTCATGTAAAAGACTGTTTAGTGTCAAATGTCATGTAAAAGACCCTTTAAAGTGTCATGTGTATCTAAATCCTATTTTATAGTATCCAAAACTTATGTTTTTGTATCCAAATCTTACCCTTTTACATAAGATTTGGATACAAGAACAGAGAGTTTGGATATGACAAAATGAGATTTAGATATGATAAAATAAGATTTGCATACACATGACACTTTACAACGTCTTTTACATGACATTTTACACTTCACATGGTTTTTACATGACACCTGACCATGGTCAGTTGTATAAAAAATTTTTGTATACAAATTGTATAAAAATTGTATTTTATTTTAATTTTATTCTTGTTTTATTTTATTTTATTTTATTCTTCAATTTTCCATTTTATTTTTTTATTTTTTTTTCTCTGAGATTTTGCCAACCCTGCACCTGACATTTTACAGGGTCTTTTACACTCTACAGGGTTTGTTACAGGGTCTGGGAGTGGCACCAGGTACATTCCACATTAACATATAATATCAACAATACAACTTGATTTTCAACACAATGTAACACCATGCATTTGAACATCTCTCATTGGCCCATTATTTGGGAAAAGTGTTGAATATCATTGTAATTCCATGAACATGTATATAAAAAAAGCAGTAGAGGGCTTGTTCTTCCTGAATACACTTCTGAACACAGCGCCAAGCACCAATGGCACCACAGCAAAAGGGTGCGAAGCAACAAAAGCGCTGTGGCGCTTGTTGCTTTGGCGCTAGCGCCAGGCACCAGCGCCATGGTGCTTTTACATCACTAGCCTTGAATAACACCCCTTGAATAAATCCCTCCTCATTGAGTAATTCCTTGCTTGAGTAAGATGTGATTGAGATTTTTTAGTCCTTGGTTGGTTAATTTTGTGCACAATTTCTTGGTATTTATTCCTTCATTTACTGAGTACGCATGCCAAATTTCAGCTCAGAGCAGTTAGTGGTACTTATTTTTTAGTGCTTTTATTTTTGTCATACACTGTATTTTTGTATAGTGATTTAACTCCCAATGGGACTGTGATGAAGCCACTGAAGTTAGCGACCTCTGCCACCAATTCTGGCAACTCCAAGACCATAATGAGCGACAGTCTCTAGAATGGTTAGATTTTCTTGTTGTAGCCAAACATCCACTTTTCAGCAGCCAGTTACGTTTATTTTGTTGTTGCGATTTGGAAAAGTGGTTATAAGTTGTTTCAGGTACTTTATTTCAATCAGATCAGAGGTTTCAGATCAGATACAGCATAAAGATACAAAAGCACAAAGTTAGCAAGCTTCCTAGTCGAAGTTTCTATTGCTCACTTATTTTTTTTGCAAGGTCAATTCCAGACTCTGGGTCAAAAGACTGAAGTAAAAACTTCCAAAGTTGCAGAAACATGGAAATTTGTATAAAAAACGTAGCTACAGTACTTTCCTAAATACAATGCACAAATAAAACACATTTAGCCTAAACAGTTGGCTTATGTTCGGAAGCCAGGGTGCACCCTGCTAAACCAAAGCTCATTATAGTGTTGCACACACTAATATGATTGGATTCTCAGTCGTACTGTACCAGTAATTTGCGTACCATAGAACATTATAGAACACTGTTATAGATAGACCGCTCCAATAACTCTCTTGCAGCCGTCTACCATATACAGGTTCTAATTTACAGTTACAGTGTATCTGTTTCCGGAAGTCCAGATGAAAACTGTTGAAAAGGGCAAAAATGTGCAAGAAATACCTGCAAACAATAAATGTAAGTTAACATCTAAATCATGTCCAACTCGATTTGCAAGTATTACCTTTGTACCAGGCCTGTGTACATATTACACAGCCCTTTATCAAGAGCATACACTTCCATGGATAGTGCTACTCTTACTTTTTGGCATAGGTTCGGTGAACAGATTATATCTGATCTGTCGACCAGACTCGCTGCCTTTATTTTATCAGCACATTTCCCTTCACAGCACACCCCCGGCAGTGCTTTAAGTAGTCCCTCCCACCACCCAATCAGGTGTAGGGAGGGGCACCCAAACAGGATATGTAGCACTGTCAGCCACATGTGTATTCCATTTCTTTTACAGAATATGCAATTCACAAACATCCTACTACTTCTGCCAACCCCCCAAGTGAATTGAATGGTTTCTTGCAGTAGACCATGCCTAAACCATAACCAGGCCAATTCATTACGGTATAATGATTTTGGATTGTTAGGCATCATACCCAAGCCGCTGTACCGTTCCCCACGCACCTTAGACACGTGTATGTCTCCCAGACTTTTATCATCCCAAGATTTTTCTTTACAAGTGAGTTTTAGTCCCTTTTTACTCAGTAGAGGATAAAGATCCCATTCTTTTGAATTTTCACTTCACGCCCTACAGGACTATTCTGGCGTTTTTGGCCATTTTGTAACGTCTGCCAGATAGCCGCAGCTTCCGCAGGCGTTTTACTGACAGATACCCCCCTGAGGTACTTACTATGGCTAATAACGAGCTTATTATAAGCTCCCTTAACAGTAGTAAGATCCCCTTCGATGGCAAGTATTCTGCTACTGATCCACATTGGTGTTTTAAGAGCATGCCGAAATGTCTGCATTTGGAGACTTACAAGTTTCTTCAAATGCGATTTAGACAGCCCACTTATTTCCGCACCATATAGTATTTTTGGCATTGCATACAGGCTCCAGAGTCTGTTTGTCGCCCAGAAAGGCCTAGAACTAAACTGCTGTACCTCTCCCACAAGAATCAATGCTACATGCGATCCCTGTAAAAGGCTGTCCCTATGCAATTTCAGACTATCCTGACCGGATGAAAGCCGTATCCCCAGATACTTAATTTCATCCACCTCATTTATTGTCTGAACATTTTTCTGGGCATTATATCCCAGCTTCCAGATTTTGGAAGCATGTGCTCTACGTCTGAAGTGCATTACCTTACTTTTAGAAGGATTTATTGCCACACCCCATTTCCATGCCCATTGTGTGAATACATCCATAATCTGCTGCAAAACATCATCAGTATTTGCCAGCAGAACAATGTCATCCACAAAAAAAAATAGCCGGTACATGTCTTCTACCTAAAACTGCACCGGTACCTGATTTCTCCAGATCTGTCCTCAGATCTGCCATGTAAATGACATATAAACTGGGAGATAAGCAGCAGCCCTGTCTCACCCCATTGTCATATGTCATAAGATCAGAAGCAAACTCGCCATATTGAATAAAACACTCTAAATTAGTGTATGTATTAGACATTGCACACACAAATTTAGAGGTGTAGCCGTATGCTAGAAGTTTTTGCCATAAGAGATCCCTTGGGATTCTGTCGAATGCTTTTACAGCATCGACAAAACACGCAGATAATTTACCGGATTGTGCTAAGCATCCCTGCATTACCACGTGATTATCTGTTGTACGACGTTTCTTACGAAACCCCCCCTGCATGTCCCCGAAGCCGTTTACGGCCTCGAATGTATCTAGGAGGCGTTTATTTAAGATACAACAATACAGTTTCAGTAGGTTGCATTGCAGGCCTATTGATCTATAGTTGTTAACGTCATGCCTAATCCCCTTTTTATGCAATAATTGCAGTTTGCATATTCAGCATCAGTTGGATCAAATCAGCATGTGAAATTTACACATCACTAATCCGACCACAAAAATTGAATCTGCATGCTGTCCTGATCATTTTAATTGTTGACCGCTCATAAACAGCCCATAAATGACCAACTTATTAAGCTTCAAAAGCAATGTCCAGATAAGGCATACAAAATGAACAGCTTTGTATAGACGCCCTAATCTCAGGAGTGGGGGATTATTTTAGCAAACAAAAATATTTGGTCACAACACAAATGAAATTTAATGTACATGGTCGGGCTGAAAAGTCCCCGGGCAGTGCTCGCCATTCGCGCTAGGGGTAAGCTACGGTTATAAAATTTTAACACGTTAATATATCAGGTGTTTTGAGTTTTCACCCGAAATTTCACCCCTCTAGCTCCACCCACTGCGGAACTGTGGGGATTACAATTTCGGTCATTTTGTACTGATGTACAAATGGTGCTCTAGCTCAACGCTGCTTTAAGTTGTGATCATGAAACTTTGGCTAGAGTAAGCCACCAGTGTTGGCAATGTGCCAGCACTAACCAACATCAGCTATGATATCATAAGCCTAGTCTATATTGCCATTACTGTCACTACTCTCACTACCAAATTCATCTGTCTGCCTCTACGGTTGGTCAATACAGGTTAATACAGGAGGCGTTTTTCATGCACAAAGGTGTTGAATACAGATTAGTAATGAAACTTAGGTAACTGAAAATCACTGCAATACAACATGATTTCAGATGATCACCAAAAACATCCATCACAGTTCCCACGTTTCTTGCACATCACCCTGATCTGCATATTAATTTTACCTTAATAGCAATGATGTTGATGAAAGTGTTGAATACTATCAGCACATTGCCAACACTGGTGGCTTACTCTAGCCAAAGTTTCATGATCACAACTTAAAGCAGCGTTGAGCTAGAGCACCATTTGTACATCAGTACAAAATGACCGAAATTGTAATCCCCACAGTTCCGCAGTGGGTGGAGCTAGAGGGCTGAAATTTTGGGTGAAAACTCAAAACACCTGATATATTAACGTGTTAAAATTTTGTAATCGTAGCTTACTCCTAGCGCGAATGGCGATCACTGCCCGGGTGTGTAACATTATCGTAAAATGTAAAAACCTATAATATTTAAGTAAACGTTTTCTTGTTCGCTTTTATATTCCATTAATTCAACTCGTCAAGATTTTATTCATATTTACATTCCCATTTTAACATCTTCACATTCACCAATTAATATCTCAAGCGATGTTGTTTACAACGTGCGCTTCACATCGCTCACATATTTAGATCTTAGTCATTGCTCACATTCCGCCACATTTCCTTGACAAGCAGCACGCAAATACGCCGTCATGTTTATGTTAAGCGGCGGGCCCGCCCCGAGTGGGGGGCCGGGCCCGCGCGCCATTTCAAATGCTGTCTGGCTTGTCTCACATTTTCACTATCTTGCCAGTTAAGCTCGCTTTTCATCGGAAAAGCGAGCGGGCAAGGATTGAACTTTCACACTTGGAAATGTTGGGTAAAAATCGGAGATTAGAGCCGACCGATTGGCGCCAAACCAATCGCCATCGGTCTGGCCCTTAAAAGCCAATTTCACAGCTAAAATCGGGAGTGTTTGCAACCTCGTCAACTTCACACGAATCTCTTCCTAGGATCTAAATAAGCGCAGTAGTCACTTTATTAAGTCACTTATTTTTGGTGCTAAGTTTAACTCTTGGTGCTAAAAGTCACCTCAGTGCTTTATTTCACACCCGCGCTGTTTGAGGTGCTATATTCACAACCGCGCCACTTAATTGTCGCCTTTTGTCGTAATTAAGTGCCTTCTTTAAATTACCTTATTTCTCCGGTAATTAGAGCTTCTTTTACGTTTTATTTAAGTAATTAATTTAGTTGTAAATTAATTCTTTTGTTTACGTATAATTTTATATCTATTTTATTTACATTTATTTCTTCGTATTTAATTGTCTAAATAAAATCGTTCTTCAAAACTTTTGGTAAACAATCTAAATTTGCTTCACACTAACTCACGTCAATTCACTTCAACTCAACTAATCACATTTGATAAAATAACGGAACGTCAACTAGAGACAACGCTTCACGTCAACTTTCATACTTTCACATTTGTCCTCTTCCTCGGTTAGGAATAGGAGCTGGTTCACAAGTCACTTCAACAAGTTCCGTATTATTTTACATGGCGCAGCGAGCAGGGTGACTAATTAAAGCTAATTGGTCACTCTCATTAAGTCGTCTCGCGCGAAATTTCATTGGAAATTGTTTTTCACAACTTGAGTCACACGCACGAGGTTACGGTAATACGGTTTTGGACGCAAAATCGTTAGTAGCGCGTGCATATTTAAGTACGATTTTACAAGTACAAGTCACAATAAACGAAATATTTATATTCATTTTATTTCGTTCACAGCTAGCTACCACTTTGCTAATCAGCAATCAATTGATCAAGATTTGCTATGGAGGAACGCGTACGCGCTCAGCGAGGTGCCGCCGCCGCCGCCGCTATGCCTATGGGCAACGTTGATGAGTCCGACACAACTCATCCGTTGACTCAACATAGCCGGGCGTTGACTGGGGTGCGCAACGGAGTGTTACGTTTCACATCCAAACCGATTCCAAAAATTGTCAAGGACGAGTCACAACCCGCCGCCGTAAACATACGCGCGGCGGAGGAAGTATTGGAATTACTTCAAGCCTACGGCTACCAAGCTGAGATGAAACGCTCAGACCTGTCTGCGGCTATGGACAAATTCACAACTATTGTCCAAGATCACATCACAAGCCTAGACAGAGACGAAGACGGTGCGGCCGAGGAAATAAAGAGCGCCAACGCAAAACTGGAGCGCGCGCTCTACTCGGGCTCGAATAACGCGATGATGCTCATGGATGAGCTGGAATCGAGGATGGCGACCGCCCAAGCGCAAATCAAATCCGCGGAAAGGTTGATACTTTCCTTGAAAGGTCAGTCAAATGTTAACGTTGATTTAACTACTCAACCCCCTTCACAACCCCCTTACAACATTGTCAATATGGGAAGTAGTTCTCAACCTTCACAACCGGAAACTTTATTAAAGTTACCTAAAATCGAGCTTGCTAAATATAACGGTGATCCGTTAGAATGGGCAGCTTGGTGGGAGATTTTTCGAGCTCAAATTCACGACCGAGCTAATTTGTCAACTGGTATGAAATACACATACCTCAAGCTCAGCCTTACCGGTCCAGCAGCGGAACTGCTGGCCGGATTAAAAGGTGATGGTCGAGATTACAGTACTGCGGTCACCATGTTACAATCAAACTTTGGTGAAACGCATCGGGTACAAGCCGCCCTTTGGGATAAATTGTATTCACTTGAAAAACCTTCGTCAAGAGGAGACTCTCTCACAAATTTCACACGAACCCTTTTGTCAACTCTCAATCAACTTAAAGAAAGGGGTGAAAGTGTCGATTCTGGTGCAGTGTTAAGAATAATTCGTGGTTATCTCCCCGATAATATTGTTCTTGCCATCACAGAAGAACACCGGAATTCGATGCGCACTGCTGCAACTGACGACACAGAACTCACAGTCATCAGGTTTGTAGATGCATTAACTACCATTGCTCGTGCTCGTTTAGATGCGATGAAAACTGAACCACAAAATTCACAATCTTCAAATGTTGTTCAGAAATCACAAAATTCATCGTCAAAAAAGCCACAAAATGGAGGAGGTTGGCAACAGCAAAAGAAAAAGGGAAATAAATCACAAAATACCTTTTCAAAACAAAAACCTATTCACAATACGGTTGCTTTTGCTGGTACCAATGCTAATGCTGGTAAATCACAAGGAAAAAATAAAAATTCCACTCAACCTCCCAGAACTCCCGCGATCGGAACGATTAGTCAAAAGCAGCCCTCACAACCTGCTGCTGACTATCGCAAGCCGAAATTCGAGTGCTTGTTCTGCGGCATCAAAGAGCACTACACAACCGACTGCCCTCAATACGTCACACCGAGAGAACGCACCGAACGGTTGCAAGCTTTGGGCGACCTGTGCACGCGCTGCACGCGCAGGGGCCATCAAGCGGCACAGTGCACTCAACGATTGAGTTGCTACTACTGTCGCCAGATTGGTCAGCATCACGGGGCGTTCTGTCCTACCAGACAGGCACCCGCCAGGCGTCAGGTAAACAATTCACAAAATAAAGCCTTTGTCAAACCAACGAGCGCTAATTTTGTCAACGCTCAGGTTATCACAACGGGCGCGGCTTCGTCACATGCACCGCCATCGTATCCGCCTTCACACACGGAACCGATGAGCGTCGGTATCATCCCCCCGGATGAGAACGATTTCCGCTGGCAACAGCAGACGCTGTACCAAATGGATATGGACGGCCCGCTCGACATGGGCGAATGGCCGAGGCCTGCTAACGCGCAACAGGCGAAAGCTCAAGAAGAAGCCCGCATCTATCACAGCAAAAATGAGCTGTGGACGACGCTCCGCGCCAGCCTCATCAAGGACGGCATGGACATGGAGACCGTCGAAGCCAAAATCCGCGGCTTCCAGCAGAAACGGTACGAGGTGTACCCACACCTCAACCCGAACCAAATGTCATCGTCGGTGCCACTTCAACCCAGTCACAGGCCCACGGTGGAGGTGCTGAGCGCACAGGCGGGTTACGGTAACCCCAATACCGCTACCAGGCAGCAGGCCGAACAAGAATGTGAGTTCGATTTTGCACCTATTGTTCGTTTGCAAGTGGCCCAGGCTTCATTAATTAACAAAGACGCCGAATTAAATCGAGTCACAGACCCTTTGTTAATATTCTTTGACACAGGATGCGAATATTCATACATTAAAGCATCCGTGGCAAATGAGTATAACTTTGAAAACAAAGGAGACGTTGTTCTTCAAATGAACATGTTTGCAACAAAAACGCCTGTCACAGTCAATACGTTTTTGGTCGAGGCTGTCATGCCTATTTACAAACACGTCGACAATAAGGGCAATATGTTACAAATTCCGCTCACGTTACGTGCAGTGGATAATTTGGCAACATATGCATGCCCACCTCCTTTGTCACAAGATGACAAAACAGTCATTTATATTGTGTATGGTGAACATGCACAAGAACAATTCGCGGAACCGCTTGAATTGACCGAAATGACTGATGAGTTTTGTCACAAATTATGTCAACCAGATGTAGTCATTGGTCAAGACTATTATTGGAAGTTCGACATTCGACCAACAGAAATCGAACTCCCATCTGGATTGATCATAGTCGAATCAATACTTGGATTGATGCTTGGTGGAAATGCGTCATCACAATCATTTGTCACAACACCCGACATTTCACCACATCAATTCATGGTTTCATGCAGTTCACATGCTTCATCAGCAGTTGCTGTTGGCCAAGAGACATTATTTCAATTTCACAGTCTCGAGTCAATAGGTATCACAGATGACCCATTATCACATGATGACGACATAGCTGAACAGTTAATTCTGGAATCAATTACTCTTGATCCGGAAACTGGTCGCTATAGCGTAGATTGGCCATTCAAATCAACAATTCAAGAATTGCCAACCAACAATGCAGAAGCATTTCGCCGCTTTCTGTCACTGTTGAAACGGTTTCGAAAAGATCCCGATTTATTCGCTACATACGCGAAAGTCATCTCCGATCAACTTCACAAGGGTGTCATAGAACCCGTCTATGGTTCACAAGATGGTTTGCAAGAACACATCTTACCTCACCAACCTGTCCTCACACCTGGCAGATCGACAACATGTCGAATAGTGTATGATGGTTCTGCGGGCAAGCCCAGTCTCAACAATTGCTTATTTCGAGGCCCAGTTCTCACACCACTGGCGCTCGGATTAATGCTTCGCTTCAGAGCCGGAAAAGTAGTGTTATTGGCAGATATTGAGAAAGCATTTTTACAAATTGCTCTTCACCCAAAATCACGCGCTTTCACAAAATTTTACTGGCTGCGTGATGACACTATTCCGTCTCATGAAGACAATATTCAAATGATGCAATTCACAAGGGTGCTGTTTGGTCTCACATGCAGTCCATCCATTCTGTCAACTGTCATCAAATATCACCTCGAAGCGGAATTAGCTAACATGCATCCCGCTGAGACCAATGAACGAATGAAACTGGAGCTGTTGCTCAACAGCATTTACGTTGATAATTTAGTTATCAGCGTAGATGATGACAAATATGCAATACAGCTCTATCGTTTAATTAAAGCTGTTTTTGCAAGAGCAAATTTCAACATGCGCGAATGGATGACAAATTCGCCTATGGTCTCGGAAAAAATCAAACCCGAGGACCTCAACCCGAAAAAGTCACAATATCTCAAAGTAATGGGTCTCGTTTACGATCACATTGAAGACACCATTGCGGTGCCAGCTCCCAAGAAAGATTTCACGCTCATTGTCACAGCCACGTGCCGCAATTTGAATAAATTGCTGGCTTCAACATACGATCCTATTGGCGTCACAGCACCCGCGTTATTTCGGTTGAAATTTCGCGTGTCACAAATAATTCAAAGGTGCAATGTCACAACCTGGGATGAACTCATTGAAGACCCAGAGGCGGATGACTTACTGGACGATTTAAAACGTCATCTTTCGTCCATAAGTCAAATCAAATTTCCGCGCTCATTTCATTGCTTTGGCATCGATGTCAAAGCTGTCACAAGGCCATTAGAATTACATGTGTTTTGTGATGCCTCAAAAGATGGATACGCTGTTTGTGCGTATTTGCGTCAAAAAGCGATTTCACCTGACGAATATGGCTATGAAGATGACCGATATTTTTGTGGTTTTCTCACAGCTCGCACAAAACTAGCCCCACTTCCGTCAAAACAAGGTCAACCCCTCACAATCACACGCTTAGAATTGCTAGGTGTCACAATTGGTGCACAGCTCATCGATTATTTACATCATGAACTCGTTGAGCTGGGTGGATGGAAAATTCACAGTAATTTCCTCTGGACCGATAGTACAGTTGTCATCGGCTGGCTGTACACGGCAAAGCCGCTGGCTACTTTTGTCAACAATCGGGTCACAAAAATCCATTCACTAATGTCAAAACATTGCATTCAAATTTGCAAGGTTGCTACAAAAGACAATCCAGCTGACATCGCGTCACGGGGTTGTACTTTTGATCAATTAATGATCGAAACAATGTGGTTCACCGGACCTACATTCCTCGCTGAACCCCTCACATCAACCATACTTGACATTTCGCAATATCAAGCGCAACCTGTCACTGAAGAGCTTGCGAAAGGCGACACTCACATCAGTCGACCTTTATATGCTGGAGCAGTAACTTCACAGCCTGTTTCACAGCCTGATTCACAACCAGCTAATGCTCTTGCACAGCAAGTACCTGTCACATTGGACCCCAATTTATCACAAAATGTCACTCCTCAAAATCCGTTTGTCGAAAGTCGACAACGTCACATCCCTTCAAATCCATTCGAAATCGACATTCAACGATTTTCAACACTGTCAAAATTGTTGCGTACTGTCGTTTATCTGCTTCGTGTCAAAACATATTGGCTAAATCGCTCTATGCATAAAGCTGCAAAGCGTGAAAGCGAATACTTGTCAAAACCCATCACACACGCTGATTTAAACGAAGCATTTAGACATGTATTGCGCATTTCACAAGCAGAAGAATGCGCCAGTTGCATTTCACAAGCGCAACTTGGCAAACACCACATGCTCAAATGGGACGCGTGGAACAATTTATTATATTGTGTCACGCGTGTGTCTCACAAAGAACACCGAAACCCTTCGTTGTTTTACTACCTTCCAAAAACTGGATGGTTAACAACGCTAGTGGTTACTCATTTTCATGAGCTTGCTGGTCACAGTGGCATGCTTCACACTTTAGCAGATTTACGCGAACACTGCTGGTTGTCAAGTGCCAAGCAGGTAGTTGCAAAAATTTTGCGAAAATGTGTCACATGCCGCAAAGCGGAAGGAGGTCCATTCACATTACCTGATTTTCACACATTACCTGTCACTCGAACTCAATCTCAAATCAAGCCATTTCAACACATTGGCATTGATTTTATGGGACCGTTAGTTTATTCACAAAACGGAACCCGTCACAGTCAACACATTTTATTACTCACATGCTTCAGTACACGCGCCATTCATTTAGAGTCAACTAATAGTGTCTCGACAGCCGACACAATTATGGCTCTAAATCGTTTTATTTCACGTCGAGGCATGCCGGACACAATTTGGTCCGACAATGCCCCAGCATTCAAAAATTGTGTCAAAATGCTACCGGACGTAAAATGGCATTTTATCACAGCCAACAGTCCTTGGCAGGGTGGCGTGTACGAACGCATGGTCGGCTTAGTCAAACGCTTGCTCAAAAAAGCATGCGGCCGACGTTGTCTCACATGGCATGAATTCCTCACAGTCATGCTAGACGTCGAATTCTCCGTCAATACGCGACCATTGTCATACTTGTCAAACACAGACATTGGTGCAGCGATACTGCGCCCAATACATTTTCTTTGGGGCACCCCACCACCATGTTACATGGATGAAAAACGTGAGTTGGAACTCGATTCCACCACGATTGAACCCATGCGAAAAATTCCAAAAGAAGAATGGGAACGAATGACGGATGGATCTTTCAACCTCACACCCTCACAAATCGAAAAAACTTACACACTCACACCCCCACGAGTCAATGACGTCAATTGTATTGATGAAATTGCACTCAACTCTGTGCCTGAAAAGGACAGAGACGACATCACATTACTTTGGGACCAAATTCGTCACAATCGTGAAGTGCTTTGGTATGAGTGGTCACGTCAATACATTGACCTACTCAAAGATCGAGCTAAAAATCAACGCTTGAAAAAAGGCACAATCAACGAGGCTCCCAAACGTGGCCAAGTGGTGTTAATCACAGATGATAAACAGCCACGCGGCATGTGGCAAATGGGCCGCGTTCACGAAATACACGTGTCAAGCGATGGTAAAATACGTGCAGTCACAGTATTGTCAAGCAACGGCCGTCGCACACGTAGATCCCCATCTAACCTAGTGCCTCTTGAAATCGACACAGAGGACGGTGTTGAATATAAAATCGACATTGAGGTAAAAGATGATGATAATTCACAACCTCCACCTGATAAAGGTGATGATTCACAAACAGATCAATTGCATCAACAATCACAAGCTTCACAACAGGATGCTAGACGCGCAAACCCACGTCGAACATGTCGCTACACTGGCACATATTCGTTCTGGGGAAACGTGTCGCATTTAATGGCGCTTTCGTTGCTAATACAATCAAAACTAGGCAACGCGCTTACATGGACAGATCAATATCACAAAACTTTTAATCTGTGCCATAAAACACGCACTGGTCACGCAATTCAACTTCCGGAAAAAGTAACATGTCACTTTCCCAAAGTTGCGACCATAGAGGATATTGTGGTGTCCATATGGACGTTGCGTGATCAGCCGCAAACGACACCAATTTATAGATGCTTTCAACAGGAGCATACTATAGTCACGTATATGAGTCTGGTGGGCGGAAAAGCTATGCTGCCACCAGAAATCATTAAAAATCACAGAGTCACAACCTACGATTGCATGATCGCCTACCAAAATAAAACTTGGAAAGGCGAACCCTTAATAAAAATCGGTCATGCATTGTGGAGCACTAACAAATCACTTCACATCGATTATTGTTACTTTTGTCACAACATGAGTAACACAGTAATGAACTTTCACATAGAGGAAGGTGTGGTTGCAAGTCTTGACGGAAAGAAAATAGTTTCCGAAATTCAAGATTTGTCACATTGCAACCCACAAGCCGGCTATTGTTATGACAGCGACAATGGCGTCTCTTTATGGAATGCTACTGCCTTTAACAAGCAGTGTGCATTTCAAGAGATTGGTCAATTCGATGCGCAATATTCACAAAATCACTACATAGTGGAAAAATTGCAGGCTGCATTCTCAGTCACATGGAGATCACAAAAATTCCCAAATAATGCAGAATGCGTGCCAAAAGACGCAAAATATATTGACCAAGGCTCGGCATTCATTCAATTTCTTCGATATCAACTTAAGAAATTGAAAAAACCTGAAACCGAAAAAGCTCCTCTTCATTTCAAACTCGCACCAAATCTTGATGTTGGTGTGTTTCACTTGCTCACAGCCCGTCAACAATACGAAGTTGACAAAATTGCACATCTAGAACAAAAACAATTTGGATCAATCTGGCAACAATTATGTCACATCCGTCAGACCCAACTAGATATAATTCATGCAATTGTCACATTCAATCCCACACTTGGCTTGCGAGCATTGCTAGGACGTCAAAATCTCTATGCTGAATGGCATGGAGATATATTAATGTTCTGGGATTGTAAACCAGTCACAGCAGAAATTATTTATTTTCAACATGAATATAACAATACATGTTATAAATTTCTGCCGGTCAAAGTCACAAATCACCCACACATTATGTTCGTTGCTCCTGGCACCAATGATCTGATCACACATTCACCAATAGATCATTGTCTCATGAAAGATCACAAATATTATCAATTAAATGATAATTCATGGGCCAACGAAAATGGACCAACGAATTTGCACGTCACAAAACTCCCAATCGAATTAATTTGGGCTGGCTCGTGGAAACCATTCACACTAAATGTTTCCGGGTCACCAGGTGTAAGCATGACTGATATTGCATTCAGTATCATGGCTGCACATCATCACTTTCAAAATCTGCAACGACTCGAACAACAAGTCACACGTTCAGTCGATTATATTGCAACAAAATCCAACGACCCTAAGGCAGTGCAAGCATATATTGCTGGCATTGGCCAAGGAGTTGGTGCATATTTTGAAGGTGTAGGAAAAGAATTGGGTCACATTATTCACGGTAGTGTCACAGGTGGTGCGTCTGCATTAGACACGTTACTTACTGGGCCACTTCAAACAGCTGTGAACATTATACTCATCATTATCACAATTGCTTGTATTGGGTATATTGGTTATGTTTACATGCAGTGGCGGCTCGTAACCGGCAGGGGTATGCTGCCAGACATCAAGGGCTTTTTCCGAAGAAAGGGCAGAAAGGACAGAAACCCAAACAAATGGGAGCCCCGCCCATTCAACAAGGAAAAATCGGTAAGCGACGGCGACGAAACCGCCAGAAGAAACCGAAAAGCGGCTTCAACAAACCCGCTTTGTCAAATCAAACCGTCACACAATCGTCAAGTTCGTCACAGTCACCTTCAAAGTTTGTCACACCCCTCAAGCGAGTTTCTCCATTCAAACGGCTTTCAGGACGCTTGGTACAGCCTAGATCGGATCCCCCGGTCGGTTATAGTACCGAACGCGCCGAGGAAATCGAAATGGAGACGGGTGCGCGCCGGGTCACAAAACCTGCACCCCCCTGCGAGTCACAACCGCAGAGCTCGTCATCAAACGCCAGACTCACAGTCACCGAGCCTGTCACAACGGAAGTCACAATGGAAGACGCGATCCCTGACCGCGAGCCCTTGCAAAAGCGACTCAAGAGATTCGCTGGAGTCGCAGGGCTCCCAGGTGAGCAGCAATCGTCACACCAGACATTTTCCTTTATACCCCAAACTTTTCACAAATTCAATAACATCAATAAAAAATTGGTCAAATCAAAAGTTAAACGATCTAAAAAGATCTGTGACCTTCCTCAAACAAACACCTTCACAGTCCGACATAGAAATCGGAGAGATGGAAGAAAGTCACGATCAAGATCCAGATCCCCCTCCGTACCAATTGACCAAGTCAACTCAATCACTTCACAGTGTACGACCTCATTCACAACCTCCCATGTCCCCTTGCTACCAAGCCAACCGCTTGCAGCATCGGAGCAATGGCAGCCCACCGAGCCGTCGAAGACGATCGTCGACGAGACCGACGCGCTCCGACAAGCCTTCGAGAGGCTCGCCAAGGAATCTGAGAAGCTCCCCAACTGGCCGGGCAGACCAGCGGGGGCCCCAGACAACCAGGCGCCCGGACACGGGGAAGGCAGCCAGCCTGAGGAGGATGCCGTCGAACCCATGGACGAGCATCATGAGGAGGGCCGGGAAAATGCCGGCGGCGAAGACGCCAACGATCTGCTACCACAGGAGTGATGAGAGTATCACAGGCGTTTGATTTTGATTTTGTTTCACATCAATTTGCCAAGATTGGCTGAGATAAAATTAAATTAAATTTAATTTTTATTCTAGTTTCGGGAGTGTGTAACATTATCGTAAAATGTAAAAACCTATAATATTTAAGTAAACGTTTTCTTGTTCGCTTTTATATTCCATTAATTCAACTCGTCAAGATTTTATTCATATTTACATTCCCATTTTAACATCTTCACATTCACCAATTAATATCTCAAGCGATGTTGTTTACAACGTGCGCTTCACATCGCTCACATATTTAGATCTTAGTCATTGCTCACATTCCGCCACATTTCCTTGACAAGCAGCACGCAAATACGCCGTCATGTTTATGTTAAGCGGCGGGCCCGCCCCGAGTGGGGGGCCGGGCCCGCGCGCCATTTCAAATGCTGTCTGGCTTGTCTCACATTTTCACTATCTTGCCAGTTAAGCTCGCTTTTCATCGGAAAAGCGAGCGGGCAAGGATTGAACTTTCACACTTGGAAATGTTGGGTAAAAATCGGAGATTAGAGCCGACCGATTGGCGCCAAACCAATCGCCATCGGTCTGGCCCTTAAAAGCCGATTTCACAGCTAAAATCGGGAGTGTTTGCAACCTCGTCAACTTCACACGAATCTCTTCCTAGGATCTAAATAAGCGCAGTAGTCACTTTATTAAGTCGCTTATTTTTGGTGCTAAGTTTAACTCTTGGTGCTAAAAGTCACCTCAGTGCTTTATTTCACACCCGCGCTGTTTGAGGTGCTATATTCACAACCGCGCCACTTAATTGTCGCCTTTTGTCGTAATTAAGTGCCTTCTTTAAATTACCTTATTTCTCCGGTAATTAGAGCTTCTTTTACGTTTTATTTAAGTAATTAATTTAGTTGTAAATTAATTCTTTTGTTTACGTATAATTTTATATCTATTTTATTTACATTTATTTCTTCGTATTTAATTGTCTAAATAAAATTGTTCTTCAAAACTTTTGGTAAACAATCTAAATTTGCTTCACACTAACTCACGTCAATTCACTTCAACTCAACTAATCACATTTGATAAAATAACGGAACGTCAACTAGAGACGACGCTTCACGTCAACTTTCATACTTTCACATTTGTCCTCTTCCTCGGTTAGGAATAGGAGCTGGTTCACAAGTCACTTCAACAAGTTCCGTATTATTTTACACCGGGGACTTTTCAGCCCGACCATGTACATAATTATTTACTGCAGATTTCAAAACAACATTAAAATCACTGCAATACAACATGATCTCAGATGATCACCTAAACATCCATCACAGTTCCCACGTTTCTTGCACATCACCCTGATTTGCATATTAATTTTACCTTGATAGCAATGATGTTGATAGAAGTGTTGAATACTATCAGCACATTGCCAACACTCTAACTTACACTAGCCAAAGTTACATGATCACAACTGAAAGCAGCGTTGAGCTATACACCATGTGTACATCAGTACAAAATGACCGAAATTGTAACCCCCACAGTTCCGCAGTGGGTGGAGCTAGAGGGCTGAAATTTTGGGTGAAAACTCAAAACACCTGATATATTAACGTGTTAAAATTTTGTAATCGTAGCTTACTCCTAGCGCGAATAGCGATCACTGCCCGGGGACTTTTCAGCCCGACTATGTACATAATTATTTACTGCAGATTTCAAAACAACATTAAAATCACTGCAATACAACATGATCTCAGATGATCACCAAAACATCCATCACAGTTCCCACGTTTCTTGCACATCACCCTGATTTGCATATTAATTTTACCTTGATAGCAATGATGTTGATAAAAGTGTTGAATACTATCAGCACATTGCCAACACACTGGCTTACACTAGCCAAAGTTACATGATCACAACTGAAAGCAGCGTTGAGCTATACACCATGTGTACATCAGTACAAAATGACCGAAATTGTAACCCCCACAGTTCCGCAGTGGGTGGAGCTAGAGGGGTGAAATTTTGGGTAAAAACTCCAAACACCTGATATGTTTATGTGTTGAAATTTTATGACAGTAGCTCGCCCCTAGCGCGAATGGCGAGCACTGTCCAGGAACTTTTCAGCCCGTTCTGTTTACTTCTCTGATTACTAAAAAATTATGTTTATGAAAAAAATTAAATTTTTCTCGCTGGGGTCGTTTGGCCCTGACCGGGGACAATTACCACAAAGTCCCACAAAGTACCATAAATTTTTGTGTGGTACCGGGGCCAAACGACCCCGGTCGGGGACCAAATTCGTTGTATACTGAAAAAAAACGTTCCTCACCGGGGACGTTTGGCCCCGGTCGGGGCCATTTTAATATTGCCGGGGACCGGACCCCGGCAGAATTTCATGCACTA
The DNA here is from genome assembly GCA_964036195.1 of Sphaerolaimus hirsutus. Taxonomy (NCBI): domain Eukaryota; kingdom Metazoa; phylum Nematoda; class Chromadorea; order Monhysterida; family Sphaerolaimidae; genus Sphaerolaimus; species Sphaerolaimus hirsutus. The sequence continues at coordinate 603,988 of OZ038451.1, read as the reverse complement.
TAAAAAAATACAGTAATCTACGAAAATTAAAGTGTAAATAAAAATATACTCAGTAACTGCTCTGAGCTAAAATTTGGCATGCGTACTCACTCGACGAAGGAGTACACGCATGCCAAATTTGAGAAAAATCAAAAAAAATAATAGACCCCCCAAACAAAATTTGCATCGCCATGTTTGACCGTCGTGCAGAAATTTTGTGCATGCAAATTTGGTGTTAATTAACCTAATTAACACACAAAGAACCCATGCACACCAATTTTTGTTTTTTGAAAAATTTTATTTTTTGCCGGGGACAGGTCCCCGGCCGGGGCCTGTGTAAATAGCCAAAATTTTTGTAAATTTGTATACAAATTCATATTTTTGTAAAAATTGTATAAAAATTTATATTTTTTGTAAAAAAATTTTTCTGTTGGTTATAGTTCAACCTGTTTAATCGCGGAGCTGGGGCAGTCCCAAGCCACGTAAAGTGTCAAAATGTCATATGAAATGGAATGGAAAGTGTCAATTTTCATGAAAATGTTAAGTAAAGTGTCAATTGTCATGACAAATATAAATTAAAGTGGAAACTGTAAAGCACATTGTATCCAAATCTTTTATTTTGTATCCAAATCTTGTTGTTTTTGTAACCAAATCTTATGTGAACATTTGGATACAAAAACATAAGATTTGGATACCAAAATATAAGGTTTGGATACCAAAACATAAGATTCAGATACACAATTTACACTCTGCACGACATTTGTTATGACAATGATACTTTGCTTGACATTTGAGATGCCAATTGACTCTTTACTACATTTGTCATGACAATAGACACTTTGCATGATGTTTTACAAATGCGCCCAGCACACTCCAGTAATCCTTCTACTGAAAATGCAAACCATTCTTATCGATAATTGTAACGTAACACTTGCAACTAGCTAACAATACCTACTGCATGCTACTTTTGCAAAGTAATGGAAAATTTTGTCACATGTTTTTTTTTATGTTTAGGTCTAATTATCACATTTTTCTGACCTTGCATGCAAGATTCTGATTTTTTGTACAATTTCTGTAAAAATTTTGTAAAATTTTTGTAAAATGGTCCATTTTATTATTTTATTATTATTTTGGAATAAAATAAAATAATATAAAATGAAACAAGAATAAAATAAAAATAAAATACATTTTTATACAATTTTTATACAATTTGTATACAAATGATTTTTATAAAACCAACCCTGGTCGTCACAGACCTTTTTTCGATGAAAATGGCAAATTGTCCGTGTGTGACGACAAATCGGCCTCAATAACTGCAACCAAAATCAGCCTCGATACCTCCGACAAAGAAAATTTTTTTGCATATTTAACCTAATTTTCACCCAAAAAAAAAATTTTAATTTTATAATCATATGATATTGTTGGCACCGATTTTTTGCTTCATGTGCCACACATTGTTTGGCATTTTTGAGGGCTTCTTTGAAATAACTGGGGTGCATTGTCGTCACAAAAAAAACACGTTCACAGCTTGTGATGACAATGTCACCATGCACATGTTTGCAGAATTGGGATTTGTCGGACTTTTTGTCTGAACGCCTCGCTAGCGAGGCCTCTGACAAACAAATTTTGATGTGCTGTTTTGATGTCATTTTTCATCGGATTTTGAACATTCAGCGCTTAAATTTATCAGGCAAATGTAAGGATACCATTTTTATGTTCAGATTAGTGATACCTATCAATGGAAAAGTGGCAAAAATGGTGCCATCCAAAAGTGTCATTTTGCCATCTGAAAAACTAGAACTGGGGGGGGGGCAAGGAGTGCCTGAAACAATGCTTGAGGGAACGCATAAAGACATTCTTTTTGACAACCATGTCTTTTTAAAGCTGGTTATTAGTAGTGATGGAAAAGCATAATGGCGCTAGCACCTAAGCAAAAAGCGCCATGGTGCTTGGCGCCGCTATTGCTCAAAGCGCCATAGCGCTTTTGGTGCTTGGGGCTACCACTTAAAAAAAGGGTGAAAAAAGCGCCAAATGGTGAAAAAAGCGCTAGTGGTATTTGACAAAAAAGCGGTATAGGCAGTAAGACGCATTGAACTATTGATTTGAGAGGATAAACTCTATATAAAGGTATGAAAAATTGCGATTTTGAGCGAAAATAGGGGTATAGTTTCTCAAAAATTGCTCCAGATAGGTAGATAGCTGGCCGATTTGGGAGGGGGGGGGGGTTGGGGATAGTAGCCCAAAATTTTGCCTCCGGGATAGATAGATAGCTGAGCAGGCCTCTGTGATACCCCCCTACTAAACCCCTGTTCATTATTCAGATGGGCTGTTGTAGGTTTCCATACTAAGTGTGATGTTTGTAAATATATGCAAAAAGTAGCATATTTACCATTTCCTGCACTCCGAGTAGAAGTATTTTTATATATATATAAAAGTTCAGCAGTTTTAAAAACTCTGGTCATAAAGAGTGGTGCTTAGTATGTCTAAAAGGTGTAACTACTTAGTGTGGACAAAAGGATAGGCTCTGTTCGGATTAGGGTTAGAAAAAACGTGTTTTTTAACTCGATGTTTTTTTTGCATACCAATCAAATGCAAACCGAAAATGCAAACCAATCATAATTTGCATGGAAACCGAGAAAATTGCAAAACAAAGTTGCCAGGAATGGGAAAAAATTGCAGCAATTTTGCAAGAAATGAAAAAAAAATTGTTGAAATATCACCTGAAATGTAAAAAATTTGCAGAGGCCCTGCATGAGTAAAATACTTGTGTTTACCCAAAAACATACAAGTGAGTATTTTAAAGAAATTTGGTCTAATTTTGATTAAAAGACACACGAATTTTCATTGCTTTTTGCCTATATTCACCTTCAAATTCACTGGTTCATCAGATTTTTGCCAATTTTCAGTTATACTTGACTGTATGTATGTGCTTATATATAAAATTTTCACTATTTTTCACTACTTTTAGCCTTTTCTTCCTTTTTTCCCCTTTATGCTATAAGGAGCAGGGTTGGTTTTATAAAAATCATTTGTGTACAAATTGTACAAAAATTGTATAAAAATGTATGTTATTTTTATTTTATTCTTGTTTCATTTTATTTTATTTTATTCTTGTTTCATTTTATTTTATTTTATTTTATTCCAAAATGTCAATAAAATAATAAAATTAACCATTTTACAAAAATTTTACAAAAAATTGAATCTTGCATGCAAGGCCAGCAAAATGTTATCATTAAATCATGTTATCATCATTTTCAAGTGAAATTTTTTCATTACTTTGCAAAAGGTTGCATGCAGTAGGTATTGTTAGCTAGTTAAAAGTGTAAGGTTACAATTATTGATAACAATGGTTTGCATTTTTGGTACAATGACTACTGAAGTGTGCAGGGTGTAAAATGTCATGCAAAGTGTCAATTGTCATGACAAATGTAAAGTAAACTGTCAAATGTCAAGCAAAGTGTCAATTTTCATTACAAATGTCATGCAAGTGAAAATTGTTCATTCAAATCATTTTGTATCAAAATTTTATGTTTTTGTATCCAAATCATTTTGTATCATTATCTGATGTTGACATAAGATTTGGATACAAAAACAAGATTTGGATACAAAACATAAGATTAGGATACAATGTGCAACTTACTTTAACCTATATTTGTCATGACAATTCACGCTTTACTTTACATTGGTCATGACAATTGACACTTTGCATGACATTTTACATGACATTTAACACTTCACAGGGCTTAGTACAGCCCCCAGTTTCTAAAACAGACAAGTAGAAACTCAAACAACACAATGAAAACTTTGCCAAAAAATATGAGTTTTTATACAATTTTACAAAAATTTGATTTTTATACAATTTTACAAAAATTCCAATTTTTACAATTCAACCAGAGAAATCAAGGCTAGTGAACTCCACATTCTTTGTAAATGTGAAATGTTGTGAAATGTTTCCGAAACATCAAAGTGGGGGAATTATTTGAGGGGGCCATTTTTTCCTCACTCACAAAAGGGGTACTTATTTGAGGATATACAGTACATATTTTTAGAGTAAATATAAATACGTTTTTACAACTATGGATATACGGCAAAAAAAATTCCGCTGGGACAGTTAGGTATAAGATAGCTGAGTGGCCTCCGAGATAGATATATAGCAGGGAATTTTTTTTTTGGGGGGGGGCGATTTGTTATATATTTGGGCGCGCAATTCCCTACATGCCCTTCATATTATCAGCAGATTTGTCCCTGTAGACATATTTAAATCCCTGTAAAATTGCTCGGACGTGCGCATGTGGCTGTAAAATGTACATATGTACATGGTCGGGCTGAAAAGTCCCTGGACAGTGCTCACCATTCGCGCTAGGGGTAAGCTACGGTCATAAAATTTAAACACGTTAATATATCAGGCGTTTTGAGTTTTCACCCAAAATTTTACCCCTCTAGCTAAACCCACTGCGGAACTGTGGGGGTTACAAGTTCAGTCATTTTGTACTGATGTACACATGGTGCTCTAGCTCAACGCTGCTTTAAGTTGTGATCATGAAACTTTGGCTAGTGTAAGCCACCAGTGTTGGCAATGTGCCAGCACTAAACAACATTAGCTATGACAGCATAAGCCTAGTCCATATTGCCATTACTGTCACTACTCCCACTACCAAATTCATCATTCTGCCTCGACGGTTGGTCAATAGAGGTTTATACAGGATGCATTTTGCATGCACACTGCTGCTGTACAAATTAGTCACGAAACACAAATGAAATTTAATTGACATGATCATTTACTGCACATTTCAAAACAACATTAAAATCACTGCAATACAACATGATCTCAGATGATCACCAAAAACATCCATCACAGTTCCCACGTTTTTTGCACATCACCCTGATCTGCATATTAATTTTACCTTAATAGCAATGATGTTGATGAAAGTGTTGAATACTATCAGCACATTGCCAACACACTGGCTTACACTAGCCAAAGTTACATGATCACAACTGAAAGCAGCGTTGAGCTATACACCATGTGTACATCAGTACAAAATGACCGAAATTGTAATCCCCACGGTTCCGCAGTGGGTGGAGCTAGAGGGGTGAAATTTTGGGTGAAAACTTAAAACACCTGATATATTAACGTGTTTAAATTTTGTGACCGTAGCTTACTCCTAGCGGAAATGGCGAGCACTGTCCAGGGACTTTTCAGCCCGCCCATGTATATTTACATACATAAACAGCGGTTCCTGACGCCAGTTCCAACGCCAACGGCGCCATGACCTGGCGCCTAAGAATGGCGCTGGCGCCGTTCCTTAGCCACAGCGGTGAAATTTTAGGGGTGGGGGGGGGGCTGAGCCTGTAAACAAGCAAACCCCCCTCCCCCCGGCTCAAAAATCCTAAATACGCCCCTGCCTGCTTTTTAGATTTTTCTTCCTTTTTGTCCTTCTACACCTCGAAAAAGCCTATATTGAAGCCCCATGAAACCCTCCCCCAACCCCCCCTCCCCAACCTAAATTTTTTCAGCTATTTATAATCATAGTTGAGTGCTGTGTCCGTTTTAGATTGAAGACACAACAAGAGCTTGTCGTCACAAAAAAACACGTTCACAGCTTTTGACAAATTTCAACCACTTTGTTGTCCTGTCAGATTCTGCGTGTGACGACAATCTGTGATCGTCACACTGTCGCAGCGTGAAAATTGAGTTTTTTCAGATTTGTCGGAAAGCTGTCGGAAGGCCCGGCGGAATAAAAAAAATTCTACAGTCCATAACTATTAATTGACTAAGCCAATTGGACTGAAATTACACACACATATACACCTAAGTATGATATATACTCAACCATTTTTACTCGTGAATATGGAACTTTATTCCGGAGTTATGGAACTTTAAAAAAAAGATTTGTCGTAGCCATGAAATCCGTGTAAACGCCGCCTAAATTTAGAGATACCGGAGGTTGAAAACTGCAAAAAAATTCAAAATACAGTTATCTTTATTTTACAAAGTGCCCATCTACAAGCTTTTTCACCTTTTGTATTACAAAGTGCCGATCTACCCACTTTTACCACACTGGTTTTTTTTAAAGTGCCGATCTGCACATTATTTTTTGTTCTTCTGAAAGTACCAATGTCAGATCAGCATGTTTTAGAGCACAAACTCATTTTGTGCTTTTTTGTATGGGTAAATGTACCCATCTACATCCCGTATGTTTCTGCTTCTGAAAGTACCGATGTTAGATCGGTACTTCCAAATGCATAAATAATTTTTGTTCATTCTGAAAGTACCGATCTGCATGTAGATCGGCACTTTTATGTGAACAACTTTGAAAACATTATTTTTCAACCCTGTAGATGGGTACTTTCAAAAGCACACGCTGGAAAAAAGTGGTTAAAAATCGAAAATGTACACAAACGTGATAATTCTTAAAGTATCGATCTGCATGTAGATCGGCACTATCATTTGAACAATTTTGGTAATTTTTCTTTTGAGCCCTGTAGATGGCTACTCACAACGGAACATGATGGAAAACGATGTGGAAAAACAAAAAAATGAACACAAAATTGATAATTCTTAAAGTGTCAATCTGGACGTAGATCGGCACTTACATTGAACAACTTTGAAAATTGTATGTTTAGTGCTGTAGGTGGCTACTTTTGGAAGCACACTTTCGCAAGTAAATAGTCGCTTTTATTGCAGATAGGGACTTTAAAAGGGACAATTTGGTGCCATCGAATAGAACCGTATTACCTCGAATTATCTCCCCTTTAATGAACCCTGTCCCCAGGAAATATCCCCAGCTCTTTTCGAGCTGAGGAAAAAATAAGCCCCCGTGATTTACCCCCTGTCTGGAATGAGGTACCGTATTTCGCCGTGTATAAGGCCCCGGGCACTATACAAATTTGATCAAACACTTTCCAAGTGCTGTGCATAGTGCCCGGGCACTATGCATTTCACTCAACGATGGCTTTGTATACCAGAAAGGCCGCTGCCAATGCAGATTGCATGATGAAAGTCCCATCAAATGAAAATACTAGACCAGGGACCAGTTCCGCAAATAGAAAAGTTAAGAGTTAAAACTTAAGAGTTGAGTAAAATGACAAATGACAAGTTATGAGTAAAGTTAAGAGTTAAGAGTTGAGTAAAATGAAAATGACAAGTTATGAGTAAAGTTAAGAGTTAAGAGTTGAGTAAAATGACAAATGACAAGTTATGAGTAAAGTTAAGAGTTAAGAGTTGAGTAAAATGACAAATGACAAGTTATGAGTAAAGTTAAGAGTGAAGAGTTGAGTAAAACGGAAAACTCCACTGACTTCCATAATATCCGCAGAGTTGATTTACGCAAATTTAAATCGAAATTTCGATCTGCAAAAAATATTTTTTTGCATTAGCAAATGGAAATTTCGATTTGTAAATGATATTTATTTTGCATATGTAAATCGAAATTTCTATTTGCAAATAATACACATTTACATATCATTTTTCGAAATTTCGAAATACATATACTCGGCGGACATCACACTTAGTATGAAAACCTACCATATTGGACCTCGGAATGATGGACCACAAATTATACATTTTTGTCATCAAAATATTTGATTTTTACAATGGAATAATTTATTTCGAAATTTATCACAAGATTTTATTCATTACATTATGGTAGGTTTCCATGCGAGGTGTGCTGTCCGCTGAGCTGAGTAAACAAAAAATAAAAATTATTTGCAAATCAAAATTTCGGTTTGCGTATGTAACATAAATTTTATTTGCGAATGGAAATTTCGATTTACATATGTTAAATAAATATATATAAAAAACACAAAATACAATAAATATACTGTATTTCCTCGAATTACCTCCCGGGGGATTTATTTTTTCAGAGTGAAAATTTTGAGAGAAAAACGTGAAAAATGCAACAATAACCACCATTTATAAGTTTTTACAGCCTTATCTAAGGATGTAGATGGTATAAACGATGTTCTAACATAACACAGTAAGTGTTTTGAACGTCTGTTGTGCATTTCCCGGGCCACAAATTCATAGTGCCCATTTTGAGGGGGGTATTTCGAGGGGGGGGGTAGTTTGAGGAAATACGGTAGCACAAATCTGCAATAAAAATGTGTTTAAAAAATGTGCTTCTAAAAGTGCCTATCTTCATGAAAAACAAGATTGAAACAAGAAGGTTGTGCTTTGATAAAGTACCGATCTGCTTTTTGTACTTCAAAAAGCACCCATATGCGATAAAAATGGTGTTTAAAAAATTTGTGCTTCTAAAAGTGCCGATGTACATGAAATGCAAAAATTTGTGCTTTCATAAAGTACTGATCTACAGTTTGTGCTTTTATAAGTACCTACCATCATTCAATTTCACGATTTGTGCAATAAAATGTACCCATCTACAGGGATAAAGTTCCATTGTGTTATATAACTAGTTATACATGTGTCACCAAAGACTGTAACCATGCATGCGGATACCCAACAATATACCGCAAATACTCATACTCCAAATACCCATACCGGATACTCATATATGGGTATTGCATACTCCAAAGTTTCAATTGCGATCATCTCAAAATCGATTTTTTTTGTAGATCGGCACTTTTGGAAGCACACCCTTCATATGCATCCGCACATACATAAGTCTTACGCTTAATGGGCATTATGCGCCATACTAATGCAGGTACTTTCACACAAAAATACTTTAGAAATATAGAGACACAGTTATGACGGAGTGTTTCATCATTCACAAAAATGCATAGCCCCTGAGCGTTATCTGGTCCCCTGAGTATACCATTTCTTACCCTCCCTTTCCACATCCTAGAAAAACTCTCAGGTTCTAATGTGCATCGGGACAATACACCCACACAAGATTGGTCTGCTTGCAAACACCACAGGAAACACATTGATGTCTGTTTCCGCCGTGTGTCTGGCTGCGGCTGTCTACTTGCAGAAAACGCCATTTGGAGGCAGCCTGCTCAAAAGACATGCACTATTTGTGCTTTCTATTGAGATGTTTTGTCCATTGATATTGCTTTTTGTTCATGCACTGTTGCCTGGGGAAGTGAGTTTTTTTAACATTTTTGTGGTTGTTTTTCAAATGTTTTTTTTTACATTGGGCCGAATTTACATATACATAGAACCACTCGCGTAAAAACTCTAGTCCTGCTTATTACTATTTTTTTATTTTTGAGAGTTATTACCATATTTCCTCGAAATACCCCCCCTCAAAATGGGCACTATGAATTTGTGGCCCGGGAAATACATAACAGACGTTCAAAACACTTTCGGTGTTACGTTAGAACATCGTTTATACCATCTACATCCTTATAAACACCAGAGTTGTTAAAAGGTACGTACGTTTACTCGAAAAATACGCGTATGCGAGTACGCGGTGAATACGTTTACATATACTTTTGAAAAAAGTAACGTACTCACATGTACGCGTACATTTTTGAGGCATACGCGTAAAGAAAATGTATTTCTGTGAATTCAATTTGGGACATATTTATAAGGTGACTACGCTGCAATTTACTATATTTCCTCGAAATACCCCTGGGAGTGATTGTTTTATAGTGAAAATTTTGAGGGGAGTTAAACAAGGGCGGTTATTTCAAGGTTTTTTTTATATTTTGCCAGAATTTTGAGAACTGTCAGCACTAATTCGTTCTTTGTAACATACGCTGAGGTAGAAAAATGCAACAACAAGCTCCATGTATAAGAGTATTTTTATTGACTTACATATATATTTATCTATGTAAATATAGATGGTATATACTCTGTCCTAACGTGACTTGGTCATTGTTTAAACATGTGTTCTGCATTTCACAGAACACAAACTGGAGGTTTTAATATTTACGTTCCATTTATGTTCAATTTTTGGGGGGGGGGGCTTTCGACAGGGGGTCAATTATTTAATTCGTAGGGCCATTTTGAGGGTTGTATTTCAAAAACGTACTCAGTTCTACATATTCTATGAATAAAAGTGCTCGCTTTTGCATTTTAATGGGAAAATCATTTTGTACTCACATTTACGCGTACGTACGAGTAAAAAATAAGTATTTTACGTTTTCGATACTTTGTGGTGAGTAAAAAATAAATACTTTACGTTTACATATACTTTTAAAAAAGTTCAGTAATTCTAACAACTCTGATAAACACCTTCCCGGACAAGTTCACCACCCATTTTTTTATTTCACTTCGAATGCAATATCTCCGTCCATGGGGGTGTTATAAAGCTGAAACTTTGTATATATAACGTTGTAAGACCCCTCTACTCCCCAACAATGGGGGAGGTGCGGCGACTCACTACAGGGTGGGTCGCCCTATATGCAACAATTTTTTTGCCGTTTTTGGTGTCCCAAACAAGTTCACCACCCACTTGATTGGCTACACTACGAGAGCCATATCTCCAGCTGTGATGGCGGTATAAATCTGAAATTTGGGGGATGTCTTGCCAACAACCCCCCACACAATACACCAGTGGGGCGGCTGCCAACGACCCACTAAAGCATGGGTCACTGCATATAAAGTTGACCATTTTCTAAAAACAGCCCATTTGTCCCAAAACAAGTTCATCACCCAACTGCATTAAAAAAATGTTGCCACAACATACCTAATATAAAAATGAATCGGGTTGGAACACTATTTCAGCCAAAAAAATAATTTTTTCAGTAGGGCACCCACCCTTTCCCATAAACAGCCGACTGAAAATTTCACTTAAAACCAATTTTTTGTATCACACTTAAAAAGTTGGTTTACAAAGTTCACTAGGGGAGGGTCTAAGGTTCAAAGTTATGTAGACAACATAACCTCTAAAATGCTTCCATAAGGAAATTTACTTGGGGTGAATTCATTGATGTCAAAATGATGTCATTTCAGGAAGAAAATAAGACAAAATTTTCACTTTTTCATTCACCCCAAATAAATTTCCTTATGGAAGCATTTTAGAGGTTATGTTGTTTACATAACTTTGAACCTTAGACCCTCCCCTAGTGAACTTTGTAAACCAACTTTTTAAGTGTGATACAAAAAATTGGTTTAAAGTGAAATTTTCAATCTGCTGTTTATGGGACAGGGTGGGTGCCCTACTGAAAAAAATTTAATGAGCAGAACTAGGGTTCATATCTGATTCAATTTTTTATCAGGTATGTTCTCACAACGTTTTTTTTAATGCAGTTGGATGGCGAACTTGTTTGGGACACTTGGGTTGTTCTTAAAAAAATTATCAAATTTATATTATCGACCCATGCTTTAGTGGGTCGTCGGCAGCCGCCCCAGTGGTGTATTGTGAGGGGGGTTGTTGGCAAGACATCCCCCAAATTTCAGCTTTCTACCGCCCTCACAGCTGGAGATATAGCCTTGAAAGTGTAGCTAATCAAGTGGGTGGTGAACTTGCTTGGGACATAAAAACGCCACAAATTTTTTTTGCATATAGGGCGACCCACCCTGTAGTGAGTCGCCGCACTTCCCCCCATTGTTGGGGAGTAGAGGGGTCTTACAACTTAATATATACAAAGTTTCAGCCTTATAACACCCCCATGGACGGAGATACTGCATTCATAGTGAAATAAAAAAATGGGTGGTGAACTTCTCCGGGAAGGTGTTTATAAGGCTGTAAAAACTTATAAGTGGTGGTTATTGTTACATTTTTCACGTTTTTCTTTTAAAATTTTCACTCTGAAAAAATAAACCCCTTGGGGTAATTCGAGGAAATACGGTACATCCTTATATAAGGCTGTAAAAAGTTATAAATGGTGGTTATTGTTGCATATTTCACGTTTTTCTCTCAAAATTTTCACTCTGAAAAAATAAACCCCTGGGGGTAATTCGAGGAAATACGGTATATTACAAAAAATAGAAAATCTCACTGGCTCAGCGCCAATGAATACATAAGCCGATTTTCTCAGAGGCATTTAATTTCATTTTATTTTCGTCCGCTTTTTTCAGCCTTTTAATATACTTTATATTAGAGGGTACCTTATATTAGAGGTATATCTCATTGTTTTCGCCAGATTTTGAAAACGTATTACAAACAGTGAACAACAACACAATTCATTTTATCAAAATGGAATGTAAGAAAATGGTGAACCAGGTCTAATGCAAGTTGCACACAGTTGTCTGGCGGCCCTTCGGCACTGTTTTCATCATTGTCCGCCATGTTTGGCAACGGTTTTCATGATTTTATGCTATTTGGCACGCTTCCAGCTGTGTTTTATATTAGAGGTATACATTATATTAGATGAGGTATGCCTTATACTTATTTCGCCATGTTCAAGAAAGCCAAAAGTTATACCTTCTATTAGAGGATACCTTATAGGATACTCGGCGGACATGACACTCTGCCCTCGCACTCAGTTATGTTTCACGTTGGAAGAGTGCCAATGATGATGAAGAATGCAATTTTTGTATAAAATGTGAAAAAATCATTGTTGTGAATCAGTAACTTATAACAGAGATGACTTTTTTCAACTTTTTATGAAAATCGCACGGTTAACAAATAGTTGGCACGCTTCCAGCGGGAACCACGCGGGCAGGGTGTCACGTGACTGGAGTATACAGTAAATTCAAATTGCATTATTCTTTCAGTCTGCTCGACTATTATTGCAAGCATTCTATTCCCTGGTGGCTATAATTTGTTGCACGGTGCTTTTGATAAAGCAGCAAATGTATAAAAGTTTGACAAGTCAGATGGATCAAGACGTTGAGACAGATATGACTAGATCGTATTCCGAGATTGGCAAATCAGTGTCTTTAACATCTTTACTGGAAAGGTTGGTTTCTCACTACTGTTAATTATACTCGGCGTACGTGATACTCTGCCCTCGCACTGATTTATGTCTCATGTTGGAAGCGTGCCAATGATTATTAACATGGCGACTTCCGTAAAAAGACGAGAAAAAAATCGATGTGATATGTTGAATGTTGATGAATAACATTATAACAACAATCAATTTTGTCATCTTTTGATGAAACTCGCACATGTTAACCATCGTTGGCACACTTCCAGCGGGAACCACACGTGCAGGGTGTAAAGTAACCGGAGCATAAGTTCTTCGTCTTTTTTGTGGGGGGGGGGGGTTCAAAGAGTCGTATTATTTTCACATTAATTTCACGGAAATTTCCCAAGATATCGCTATTATCTTTAGCACTCATAAAAGCAGGGTTTTCAATTTGGGGGTGGGGTTTTCAACCGACCTGACCGACACTCTCTGAACCTGCCAGAGTTGGAAAAACGTATTTACGTTTACCCAAAATACCCGGTTATTCGGGTATTTATATTTACGTTTACGTTTACGTTTTTCAAAAATACCATTACGTTTTGTTACGTTTTCCTGACCGAAATACCCAGGTACTTGGGAAAACGTAAAAATTCCAATATTTAGTAGTTTCTTAGTGGCAGCGCTCTCGGATGGAACTGCACATTTAAATGAATTCTCTACCGATTTTGATTGTTGAGCACTTTAAATGATCAGAATGATGTGGCGATCGCTTTAGTGCAGCGATTAAAATTATTACAAACAATATCTCAAATATTTCATACACTCCAATACATAGCCACTATGTAACAGTATATTTCATTGGCCATTTTTCTAAAATAGGCTAAACAAACAGCTATAAAAGTTGCAATGCACTGAAACGGGGGCTGTAGGGCGTCCATTTGGCCATGTTGGGCTTTTGAAATTTGGTAAAAGGACCCATTTGGGATATGGAAACATTTGTACGAGTTATTTATCAGATTGCATTACAAAAAGGTGTAATTTTCACTCAATTTTTATGTTTATATCATTGTTGTTTGTGTTAGGTTATCATTTGTTAAAGTTGTCTGACTCGATGTTATTCATCATGGTGAACATGTGTTGCTAAAAAATTTAAAATATTGTACGGAAATCAGCGATTGACCCATATAAAGCTGAAAATAATGGTATTTTTCAAAGCAAAGTGGCAAATACTACAGGTATAAAATTTTTACGTTTACGTTTTTTTTTACGTATTCCTTGGTATTTTAAAAATACCTTACGTTTTAGTATTTATACTTTTTATTTGGAAAAGGTATTTACGTTTACGTTTACGTTTTCCAAAAATACCAGTATTTGTACAACTCTGGAACCTGCACAGTTTTGCAACCGAAACCCGATCCCTGAACCCGAATTCATTACCTGAGAATTCAACGTGATCTGCAAGTTCATCCAATTCCAGATGATTACGTTTTTACTAGGAAATTTTATTATGCAAATCTGACATTTGCAACTGAAAGCCTGAATACCCCAACACCCAATACCCAAATTTTATCTCAATAACAAAAGCCGGAGCTGGTATTCACAAAAGTTTTGGCACTGATACCCGATACCTGACCAAAACTTTTTTGAACCCGATACCCAATATAAACCCAGAACCCATAATTTTTTAAATTCTCAACTCCATTGGGGGTATAGTAATTTTACGATGGGAATTTATCGAGGAATATTAGTGTGATTATGAAAATGTTCACATTTGTTGAATAAATATCATATTTCAGCTCAAAACATGCCTATCAGCTGTTATCACAAACAGACAGCGTGGATGCAGAAATGGAAGATTTAGACAATGTGATCACTAGTTCAATGGCGGAAAATTCAACAAATGATGAAAATTTACTGGATAGCAATTTTGAACTCCAGACAAATAACTCAGACATGGATTTGGAATCTGTTTTTGACTCAGACAGTCCAAAAATTGTATCACCTGCCAAAACTTCTGCTGAAGGCCCAGAACCTATGATGGGTGGAAAGTTAGTTTACAGGATGTCAAGAAATTTGTCACAATGAGAAAACAGAAAGGCTCAAAAATTTGCTTTGCCAGAAATACAAAATTAAAAATCACATGTGGAAAATAGAATTTGTAAATTTGACCAAAAGAGAGATTGGAAAATGTTAAGTTGACCTGACACCTTACTTTACTCACATTGATTTTTTGGTGAATATGTGTGTGTGATGCGTCTGGGGGCAGTCCTAGACCCTGTAACGTACGTTTGCCATTTTACCGGGCATTTTCCATGACTTTTGACACTGTGCATGACATTTGACATTTTACAGAACATTTTACAGGGACTGGAACTGGCACCTGGACAAGCGGCCAGCTTCCAGTAACACGACGCGTTCCACACGCACATTGTGTTTCTCTCGTCTTGTATAAATACAAATCACAGCAAAACAAAGTCTCTGTACAGGATTAATGCAAGCTATGTTTGCACTGAAGAAATGCATGTTCAACAAAGACAAAAGGATATAGACAGATGTCTGTTACTCATATGCGGGTTTTGTGTGTCTCTAGTCATTGTTAGTTTTAGTGCATCCTGAGACAATGCTTTTCACTTACAATATTTTCAGTATTTTTTACATCACGCAGAAACTCTTTCAAATTGTATGGAAGGTTTCAGATTTGGAAAGATCTTCCATTTTCTGGCAGATAGCTATGCTTGATGTCATATGCACGCATGGACAGGTTTTCATTTCATTTTTACCATTTTTAGTTGCATTCCAGGTGCCACTCCCACACCTTATAAAATGCCCTGCGGCATGTCAAATGTTAATGCAAAGTGTCTAAAGTCATTGAATATGCCCTGGAAGGTGTCACAAATGCCCTGTAAACCGGAAATTTGATGCAAAGTGTCCATGGTAATGGAAAATGTGGGCGGATGCTCGGCCGTAATGTAAACCCGGCCGTAAAGTAGACCCGGCCGTAATGTAGCACCCCCTACTTTACGGCCGGGCCAGGCGTACATTACGGTCGGGCCTACATTACGGCCGGGTTTACATTACGGCCGCTACACCCCCGAAAATGTGATGTAAAATGTCAAACATCCAATAAAAAAGTATTTTGAAAAGTTGACATTTTACATTTCTTTATATACTTTGTATACCATTTGCAATTTTACAGGGCATTTTACAATGTCTGGGAGTGGCACCTGCAGTCCTTCAGGTGTACATATTTATTTTTAGTAGAATTAAAAAAATCACAATAGTGATGGAAAAAGCGCCAGCTTTTTAGCGCCAAGCGCCAAAAGCGCCATGGCGCTTTTCTGGACCACAGCGCCAAGCGCCAATGGCGCCAGGAGGCTATAGCGCCAAGCGCCAATGGCGCCAGCACCAAAGTGAAAACGCTTTGTATTTATTATGCAGCACGATGTCCCAAATAGCCCCCCCCGGTAAAATTTTTTCCAGCTATCTACCGAACACCCGCGAGGATCAAAATCGAGGGGGTTGAGTAGATACACTCATTTCGGTGGGGGCATTTCAAGGGGGGAGTATTATTTATCCAACTCACTCAGACCTGGTCACCGGGGTGAACTTCAAGGGTGCAAGAAGCCATTAAGTTCACTTGTTTACTAGACTTCTTCCTGGATGATTTTTTGTTTCTGTTATAAACTGCTATACACATAATGATGTTGAAAGCAGATGTTTTAAACTTACACAAAAAATGTCACTTTATCATCAACATTTCAAACAACGTTACAATATTAAGACAGCGGGCAAGCCAAGTACGCATGCATTGTTGGCAGAGCATTGTAATCAAAACATAAAATTCCATTTTCTTAAAGTCCACTTGTTGGAGTTCGCAGCATTGACAATTTGAGGCCCTAATTTTGAGGTACCTATCAATAAAATGTTTTCATATTATCCAGATATAAAGCACCTCTTAAGCATCTGTAATTTAAGAATTTTTATAATCATGGTTGGCGCTTTTTTGGCGCCATTACAAATGCTGGCGCCAGGCGCCAATAGCGCCACCAGGAAATGGCGCCAAGCGCCAAGCGCTTTCTCAGATCCCGGCGCCAAGCGCCAATGGCGCCAGAGCATTTCAGCGCCAAGCGCCAAAAGCGCCATGGCGCTTTTTGCATTGGCGCCAGCGCCATGGCGCTTTTCCATCACTACTCACAACACAACCAAAAACACAGGGAGTGCTAGCGTGGCTGTGTTTTGGTGCCACAATTGGTCGACTGTATGATATTTTACACCGGACCTGGTACCGTTGGCGCTTCGCCAGCTTGCAAGAAACATCCAGTTCAAAAGATTCATTGGACATCCCCGGCTCACTGGACATCCCAAAGTGGTCGGAATTGGATTTGAGAACAAAGAGGGTGTGTCATACATTTGCCAGAGCACACTGGCGCAGTGCCAAAAAGTGTCTGGGGAGCACATTTTTTGGTGAGGATTTCATTGACTGGATGATTGATGAGTGTTTGGTTGCTGACAGAAAGTCTGCATTGAAATATGGCAGGTGTGTGGTTCCTTTGGAGTGTTACAGGAGATTATTCTGAAAATGGATAAATGACAAGTTATGTCATGTCAAGTTATGAGCAATGCTTTAAGTTGTATGTCAAGCGACAAGTACCTACACTTTGAAGTGACAACATATTTCTTTTACAAATTTCTATGTCAGAATTAGTGATGTAAAAAGGGCCAAACTTTTGGCGCAAAGCGCCAAAAGCGCCATGGCGCTTTTGCATCGACGGCGCCAAGCGCCAGTGGCGCCACAGCAAAATGGCGCCAAGCGCCAAAAGCGCCATGGCGCTTTTCTGGGCATAAGCGCCAAGCGCCAATGGCGCCAGGAGGCTATGGCGCCAAGCGCCAATGGCGCCAGGAGGCTATGGCGCCAAGCGCCAATGGTGCCAGGAAGCTATGGTGCCAAGCGCCAATGGCGCCAGCGCCAAAAAGATTTGCTGTCAATTACGCAGACACGGGCCACCGCAACATTTTTTTATTGCTTTTTATGACTTCTACTAGGTAATATATCCCAAAAAATAAACATAGCTAAATGAATGGCAAAAACATTTCTTTACTTAACACTAGGGGTAGGAATGGCACCAGGGGGCAATCCCAAGCCCTGTAAAGTGTAAACTAAAGTGTAAAATGTAAAGTCAAATGCAAAGTCAAATGTGAAATATATAGTCAAATGCAAAGTAAAGTGTCAGTTATCATGCAAAGTTCAATAATAGAATCTTTTTTGTTTTGTTTTGATTGACACTTTACTTTGCATTTGACTTTACATTACATTACATTACTTTACTTTACTTATGTGTTGAATGTAAAGTCAAATGTAAAGTCAAATGCAAAGTCAAATGCAAAGTCAAATGTCAAATGTAAAGTTAAGTGTCAAATGTAAAGTAAAGTGTCAATTGTGTATCCAAATTTATTTTCATGTCCAAATTTTATGTTTTTGTATCCAAATCTTATTTTTGGCCATAACATTTGGATACAGAAAACATCAAATTTTGATATGGATATTAAGATTTGGATACACAATTGACACTTTACTTTATATTTGACATTTGACTTTGAATTTGACTTTACATTTGACAGTTTAATTTACATTTGACATTTGACTTTGCATTTGACTTTACATTTGAAACTTTACTTTACACTTTACAGGGCTTGGGACTGCCCCCTGGTGTGTGCAAAATAGCAACATGGACAGTTCATTGGACTTTCTCATAAGAATAATAATTGTAAAATTAAAAAGCTGCTGAGTTTATGCAATTCACTGTCAGCTATCGCGTGGAATTGTTGATTTTTTGGCGCTTTTTTGGCCCTTTTGAAAATGCTCGCGCCAAGCGCTAATGGCGCCACCGGAAAATAGCGCCAAGCGCCAAAAGCGCCATGGCGCTTTGCGGAAGCACGGCGCCAAGACAAAAGCGCCATGGCGCTTTTTGCTTTGGCGCTAGCGCCAGGCGCCAGCGCCATGGCGCTTTTACATCACTAGTCAGACTTTAAGTTTAGTTGTCACTTGACCTACTGCTTGCAGCTGTACATGTGACATGCGTGAGCACTGGCTTGTCTCGTAGACGGCTGCTGCTGGGCGGGCTGCTGTGCGACGTGCTCCAACAGCAGCACTTCCACGATGCCGACGACATCACTTATGTGCTGGTGCCACTCCCAGACCTGTCAAATGTTGTGTACAATTTCACGTGAAATGTCAAATGTGATACAGAGTGTCAAAACGCATGTAAAGTTTTATGTAAAACGTAAAATGTCATGCAATGCATCAAAAGTCATGTAAAATTTAATGTAAGATGTTAAATATTATGCAAAGTGGCAAAAGTTATGTAAAATTTTACGTAAAATGTCAAAAGTCGTGTAAAATTTATATAAAATGTCAAAGGTCATACAAAGTGTCTAAAGACATGACTAAAGCATACAGGAAAGTGTTTAAAAAGCCAATTGTCCAGGAAAAAAAGAGCAAAATAAGATAGTCTGCAGTGCATTTGGCATGAAATTTGACGTTCTACAGGTATTTGTCAGTGTCTGGAAGTGTCCCCTGGTTGATGCACAGTTCGTCAGGGTCATGCAGTGGAGGGAACAGCCGCCGGTCCCCACTGACGGGGAACACGACTAGTGAAGCTGTCATATTTCCTACATACACTACTGTATTACCTCGAATTATCCCCCCCCTTGGATATACCCCCCTCGAATTAACCCCCCCCCCTCAAATTTTGCTGGCGAAATAATAAACCCCCATGGGGGTATTTCGAGGTAATACAGTATTTTGGTAGTGAGATTTCTGTGTTTGATTCTATTAGATTGTCTAGACTTGAAAATATTCATGCTCAATACATAGTATTGTTTTATTTTGTTGATTATGTTCATGAAAGTATATTATTTATTCGATGGCTGAATCTTTCACTCTACGCATGGTCAGTGTTAGCAAATTACATTTATGCATGCATATTTATTATTAGTTTTTCTTCCTCTGGTGATCCCATAACACTGTGTTCACACTGACGCAAATGTATTTATATTACCCTAAATCCTCGAATAAGACCCCAGGGGAGTTATTTTTTCGTCAGACGTTTTGGAGGGGGGAGTTATTCAAGGGGGGAGTTATTATTCCCTCAGGAAACTTGGACTTTATTCATTGTATGGATGCAGCATGTAAACTCGTGTAATTCAGGTATTTCACTGTCCAACAACAACAAAACAATGTGTATACACTGCATACACATTATTATCTGCTGTCACTACTATTCTTCTATAGTTTTGTATTGTATCCTTTTCAACACAAGTAGGAGTTATTTAAGAGGGTGGAGTTATTCAAGGGGGGAGTTATTTTTTCCTCACCCCGCCAGCAGGGGGGGACTTATTTAAGGGGGGGTGATTCGAGGGGGGGTCTTATTCGAGGATTTGCGGTATTTTTTACATTTTCTCATGTTGAAACAATACCGTATTACCTCGAAATACCCCCATGGGGGTTTATTATTTCGCCAGCAAAATTTGAGGGGGGGGGTAATTCGAGGGGGGGTTATCCGAGGGGTGTTTATTATTTCGTCAGAAATTTTCGTCAGGATCGTTGTAAATAGTAGGCATTTGCATACCCAAAACAGGTAATAAATGTGTCCAAACAGGATATATTTGGACATAAAAACGTAGATAGCTACACAAACTACCCTATTTCCTCGAAATACCCCCCCCCCCCCGTCGAAATACCCACCCCCCTCGTTTGACCCCCCCCCCCCTCTCGAGACCACTATGAAACAATCACCCCCCCTCGAAATACCCCCCCCCCCAAATTGAGTGTAAAGAGAACGTACATGACAAATACTGCAGTTTGTGTTCTGCGAAGTGCAGAACACACGTTAAAACAATGTTGGAATCACGTTAGAACAGTGTTTATACCATCTACGTACTAATATTAGTCTACAGGAGTCTTTACATGTCAGTTATTGATGCATTTTTCTACCCCATCGAACATCACAAACAACGATTTTGTACTAGGATTTCAAAAAAGTTCTTGTGAAATAATAACCCCCCCCTCGAAATACCCCCCTCGTTTACCCCCCCCCCCCTCTCGGGAGCACTATGAAACAATCACCTCCCGGGGGGTATTTCGAGGAAATACGGTAGTCTATGTGTAGCTGCAATGCAAATTAACAGTAATATACATCATGTATATTGCATACATGACGTATTAATTAAGTACATGACGTACATCATTCCGAAGGGGGGAGGGGTATTTCGAGGGGAATGGTTATTATTTCCCCAGCCTATTTTGAGGGGTGGTTAATTCGAGGGGGGGGTTAATTCAAGGGGGGGATAATTGAGGTAATACGGTATATAAATTTGCCGAGATTATTGGAAGGCTAGACCCTTCACTTGGTGACGCACTTTACATGACACTGCACACGGGAGCGCTCTTCTCAAACTTACTCTATAAGTGACACCATTAGTTTCAACCCAGCGTCTAATAAAAACACGCATCATTGCTATCCATCAAGCCCCCACCCACCCACTTGATTTGACCAATTTCTTGCGACCGCCATTTTCACTTGACCACATTCTTTTACCTATTCGCAAATTTGACTAATCAACGATATGGTATGAGAGTAGGTATTTTGATGTGGCTGCGCACACTAGTTTACTAATGAGATTTTTATAATTTCGTAAACACAGATCAGCTTTGAACGCATTTTAGTTGACTTGAATGAGTTATTTTTACTCTCCGTCAATTGAAGTTGACCAACACCTAATTGCAGCCAAGTCAAATGGCATTCAAAGCTGACTTATGAGTTGACTACAGTATTTCCTCGAATTACCCCCCGGGGGTTTATTTTCTCAGAGTGGAAATTTTGAGAGAAAAACGTAAAAAATGCAACAATAACCATCATTTATAAGTTTTTACAGCTTTATATAAGGATGTAGATGGTATAAACGATGTTCTTACATAACACAGTAAGTGTTTTGGACGTCTGTTATGCATTTCCCGGACCACAAATTCACAGTGCCCATTTTGAGGGGGGTATTTCGAAGGGGGGGGGGGGGTATTTCGAGGAAATACGGTAATTTACAGTCAACTACCTAGTGTGTGCAGCGCCAAAGCTAAGACACATATAACCCGGGCGGTGTTCATCTTTCTCTTCGTTTTTCAGATATTTTTCACAGGACAAGATCCTTTTAATTCACTCTTTCACAGTCTCTAATTATAGCGCTGAAACATGCGCATTATCTTCAGTCAACTGACGAAATCCCCCCACACAAAACGTGTGTATAAATGAAGTTTGCTGATTCTTTTATGCAAGAGTCACACTACCTAATGCCTCAAAGATGTTTTGCTTACTCTGTTCTATAGTTGGTCAATACGTGGTTTTATTCAAAGTGCTACTGCACATGGCCGCATATACTGCATAGTTGTTAAAACGTATTTACTTTTACTCGATAAATACGTATACTCGAGTACAGAGTAGATACATTTACGTTCCCTCCGAAAAAAGTTCCGGTACTCGCTTTTACGTATACTTTTTGAAAGTACTCGAGTACAGAAAACGTATTTCGGATCATCTTTTACATACATTTTTAAACGCCTAGAAGGGAAAAAAGGGAGAAAATATGCCAAAAATATGAGAAACTAGTCGAAAATGGGTATAAAACCAGATATATAGTCAAAAAGTGCATTAAATAGGCAAAAAGTACCAAAAATGAGTGATTTTGAGCGAAAATTCTGGAGACATTTCTCAAAAGTACTCATGTTTACGTTTTCTGAGGGGAAAAGTACGTTTTCTCACGTTTACTCATGAGTAAAAGTAAAAAAAATTACTTTACGTTTTCTGTACTCAGGGGGTGAGTAAAAAATAAATACTTTACGTTTACGTATACTTTGGAAAAAGTTCGGTACTTTTAACAACTCTGATATACTGCACGCACAGTTTTATCACAGTTCTGTCTGAGACTCCAATTCTAAGAGTCGATAAGACCAACTATTGGAAATTTACAGAATTTTGGAAAAAGGCCCAGAAAAGTCATCAGCGACTACTCACGCATATTTTTCACGATTTTCCATAATTTTTTGACTACAGTCATATTTCCATATATTATAGTGTCAAATTTGAAATTTTTGGGGAGAAATGCAATAAAATGGGCAAGACGTTGACAAGTCCACTTAGTTTTGACCTAAAAGTCGACAAGTCCACCTTTGCAACCCAATGGGACAAGATAGCAAGAAAATTGTTGCCTAAGTCCACCTATGTCCATATGTCATTTTAGACCATCTTTTTGCTCTGGTCAAATGAAGCAAGTTAAAGTGATAAGAAAGTGTGTGAAGCAGCTTCCATGACGCCATTTGGAAACTTAATGGTAGGGTAGCTGCAGGGGTCATGTATCATTAATGACACTATTCATTAAACTAAATATATAGCACACTAAAAATCACAAATGTGGCACCTGACACTCTACATGCGCAGTAATTTATGTCTCACGTTGGAAGCGTGCCAATGATAGTTAAAAAAGCTTGCGATCTATGCGAAAAGGTGAAAAAATCATTGTTGGTAATAGTTAACACATGACAGCTATTATTTACAGCAATGATTTTTTCAACTTTTGATAAAAATTGCATGCTTTTAACATCACTGGCACACTTCCAGCGGGAACCACGGGTGCAAGGTGTACAGTCACTGGGATATACCTAAGTAATTCGCAGCTGCATACTGAAATTTTTACATTTAATTATAAGTAGATGCAACTTTTGACGTTTGATGCAACTTTTGACGTGCTCACATTTATATCTTTAAACTGCACGAATGCCAATTTGTTCTTACCATGTTTGCGTGAATCATCCCACACCCCTGTTACACGAGTGTGGAAAAATAATTGCTCACTTGAATATTTTTTTTGTTCAATTTGAACAAAAATTTCACGTAGTTTTGTTAAAAAAGTATATTTTCTGAAATGAGTTAATAAGAAAATACCTAAAAAATGAAAAATGAAAATTTCCCCATGAATAATTCCACCTTTTGAATAGTTCACTCCACAAAAAGTCTTGGCCCAAAAAATAATTCCCCATGCGAAACTATTCGAGCACATACGGTATAATATATTTACTGTATTTCCTCGAAATACCCCCAGGGGGTTTATTTTTTCAGCGTGATAATTTTGAGGGGGGTATTTCGAGGGGGGCGGGTAATTCGAGGGGGGTATTATTTCGCCAGAAATTTTTTGGACTTCCAGTACTAATAACGTACGCAGACGTAGAAAAATGCAACAAAAACCACCATTTATAAGAGTCTACAGCCTCATATAAGTATGTAGATCGTGTAAACCATGTTCTAACGTAACACAATCATTGTTTTTAACATGTGTCATGCATTTCCAGGGTCACAAACCGCAGCTTTTGTCATTGATGTTCTCTTTACACTCAATTGGGGGGGGGGGTATTTCGAGGGGGGTTTAAAAATCCATCGTGCCCATTTTGAGCGGGGGGGTATTTCGAGGGGGGTAATTCGAGGAAATACGGTATGTAAATATGTTCTGATATCTTTCTCATCTATATAGTGCAGGATGATTTCAGTTCCCATGAAATAATAAAATACAAAATGAAAAGCGAACAAATGTAAAAAGTGCTTGAATGCATGCAGAATATTGGCACATATCGACGGTAGCTTCGCGTTGTCATATAGTGTGGTTTCGTCGACGTTTCTTTTCGTCATTACACTCAATTCATCTTGTCTTCTGACCAGGGTTGGTTTTATAAAAGCTATTTGTGTACAAATTTTATAAAAATTCTGTACAAATTGTATTTTATTTTAATTTTATTCTTGTTTCATCTTATTTTTTTTAATTCCCAAAAGTCGTGAATAAAATCAAATGACACCATTTTACAAAAATTTTACAGAAATTTACAAAAAATTTACAAAAAATCGGAATCATACATGCAAGGCCAGTAAAATGTTATCATTATACCTTTATATGAAAAACATATGCCAAATTTTTCCATTACTTTACAAAACCTGCATGCAGTAGGCATTGTTAGCTAGCTGCAAGTGTAAACTTACAGTTATTGATAACAATGGTTTGCATTTCCAGTAGAAGGACTACTGGAGTGTGCTGGGTGAATTTGTAAAATGTCATGCAAAGTGTCAATTGTCCTGACAAATGTAAAGTAATGTGAATTGTCATGCAAAATGTCAAGTGTCATGTCAAATGACAAGTAAAGTGGCAATAGTAATGACAAATATCATGCAAAGTGTAAACTGTGTATCCAAATCTTATGGTTTTGTATCCAAAGCTTATGTTTTGTATTCAAATCTTATTTTTTCATATCTAAATGTTCAGGATAGGTTTGAAGTATCAAACAACAAGATTTGTATACAGAACCTAATATTTGGACACAAAACATTCGATACAGTTTGCTTGACAATTGACACTTTAATTTATATTTGTCATGACAATTGAAACTTTGCATGACATTTCACATGACATTTAACACTTTACAAAGCTTGGGACTGCCCCCAGTTCCACAAATAAACAGGTAGAAGCTCAAGCAACAAGATAATTTTGTTACAAAAAAAATATGAATTTTTTTATACAATTTTACAAAAATATGAATTTTTATACAATCTTACAATAATTTTACAAAAATTTGAATTTTTATACAATTTTTTTGTTAATATTTTCTATTTTATTTTATTTTATTTTATTCCATTTTATTTTTATTTTTTTCTGAGATTTTGCCAACCCTGCTTCTGACCTATTATAAACACTATTTCATGTCTCAACTCATTTGCAGAGTTGCGAAAGCGTATTTACGCTTACCCAAAATACCCGGGTAAATGGGTATTTATACTTACGCTTACGCTTACGCTTTCGTAAAATACCCATACCCTTTTTTACGCTTTCCGGGCCGAATTACCCGGGTACTAAAAGCGTAAAAAAACGTTTCACACGGTCCAGTTTTATGCTTTTGAAAAAGTGTAAAACAACAAAAAAGTAAATGAACGAAAACGTGTACAAAAAAAAACTGACTGCATGTGTGCAGTATCACACTAACAACAGCAGAAAATGTACAAATTCTGTTGAAATACAAATGTCTCGTCAAAATTGTGTTGCCTAGCAATATCGTAGCTTCAGATTAGGAATTTTGGGGCTGAAAATGGATTCCAAAAACTGTTGCTGAGAGCTTTATTGTGAAACAGTTCACTGAACAAAAACAGACAGAATCCCGGATGCATTACCTTTGCCGCCACTGTATGTGAGTAAATATTCACCTGGTATGCATATTTACTTGATTGTGAATGCATACATAATCTTAATGTATAATAAGTATGCAACTGTGTACTAATTTAATGTGAAAATATGAAAGACAATGGTGTATAAATTCATCTAAAAGTGAAAGCAAGGTAGTTTTCTGACGCTCAAAAGCAAGAGCACTTTCTAAAAGAAATTTACGCTTACGCTTTATTTTACGCTCTCCTAGGTATTTTAAAAATACCTTACACTTACAGTATCCATACTCGAAATTTGGAAAGTGTATTTACGCTTACGCTTACGCTTTCCAAAAATACTGGTATTAAAACAACTCTGCTCATTTGACAAAGTCAAAAAATTTCATTTGAAGGTGGCATAAACAACAACAGGTAACAACTCAACATAAAATGGATGTTGACATTGTAAATGTATTTACATCTCCTGAATATAAATACAGGAAAATGAATAAAGCCAGTGTTTTGAAAACTTATGACCCAATTTTCCCCAAAATCAGTAATTTTCTGACGTCTCGCACGGCGCCATTTTCCAGGCTCTCTTCCAACCCTACCTCATCGTCAATTTGAACACAGGGCAAAAATATAGCACAAATTCAAACAAGGGTGGCAAATCGCAATAGGCGAACATGAATGCCTCCAGCAACGCAAGCAACAATCTGTTGGACCTGTCGTTCTGGGAGAGCAGTGTGGACTTCAGCCATTGCCAGTGGAAGGCGGGGGCGCCGTGCCCAGGCTGCGCTCTGAGCTGCCACACCAGCAGCAGGCGACAGTCCCGCACACCGGAAAGCCTCGTGCAAATGTCAAGTCGTGCAAATTCGTTGCCGCTTTCCACCACACTGTACTGTAGCTGACTTTTAACACATTGGCCATACACACACCGTGACTGATGTGAAAACTGAAATGGCCACATGGCCACATCCAGCCTACTCTTTTTGTATGCTACATGTGATTTAGTTTTCAAATTTTTAAATTTTAACTTTCATTAATTTAAATTCCAATTAAAATTTAATAAAATCATTCAACCGTGTTCATTAATTTGCATTTGAAAAGATTTCAGTTTTCCCACGAAGTCATGGTGACAACTAGTGTGTGTAGGCACATTGCATCACGTTTCACATTCTACGGGGCATTTTTCGGGGTCCGGGACTGCCCCCGGTTGATTGACTCTAGGGAAGAGTTGGCTATATTCGCATTCTATGGATTCATGTTTACGGTAAGTGGAGCACAGTTTCAAGTCTGATAGCGGGGTCGTGGCATACTAGAGCTATGAATATTTTTGCCTCCATAACATCTAAATCTCTAAAGCTTATTACACTAATTATCTAATTACACTGATTTTTGTGTCGGCCAAAAAAAGGAGCGAAGAAGTTCCATAATTTCGGAGTTAAGTTCTATGTCTGCAACACAAAACAGTGATGTATACTCAGTAGTTGAGTGCACATACAAGCCAATTTGCAGATAATTCGTGCATGTCGTTAAAGTTTTAAAATGAATTTCAGTTGTCGGTCATTATCAAACTTCAACGACAATCACTAGATATCTGCAAATTGGCATGTATGTACACTCAACTAATGAGTATACTTCACTGGATTTTCTTACACATGTGAAACTTGATACCGGGATTATGGAACTTTGTAGCTAAATTTTTGTGTCGGCACAGGAAACGGGGTCAAGGGTGAAAACCCCCGAAATAGGCAAAGATGGCGAACGCAGATGTCGATGATCGGCAACGGGTGGGTGGCGCGCATCACGGGGCTGGTGCTGCGCCACGGCAGGGCCGACCACGTGCCCAGGGCAGTGCAGCTGTGCGGCTGCTTCCAATTGACTTGCGCACTCCACCCTGCTTCGAGTCGCTCGCGTCGCCTGCCCATTACGCACGTTAACTCGTCACGCACGTACACCCATTATGGCCACATTATACCCGCAGGGGTAAGCAACGGGGCCGTAACACCACCCAAGCTGTCCAGCTATCTATCTATCACAAAGCCAATTTTTTTGGCTACTTTCCCCTGAACACTGCTCCCCTGGAATTTGCCTAGCTATCTAGAGCGCTTTTGAGCAATTTTACCCTAACTGTCATCAAAAACCAGTAATTTCCAAACCATTTATGGATTTTCACCTTCAAAATAACTGGTTGTCGGTCATGTGTTTTATTGTTTCTTTCCAGCGTGCCCGGTGTAATTAAATGCGTCCCCGGGTCTACATGCGTGCTGGGTTTACATGCGTGATGGCACAGGCTCCAACAAACTTGTGTCGCGCAGTTATTTCCGCTATTTAAGGGCGCCAAAGGGTGCTTAGGGTGTCAACAACAAATATTTTTACGGAAAACAGAAACGGAAAAACTTTGCGCTTTCCGGAAAAAGGAAACGGAAACATTTTTGCACCTGCCAGAAAATGGAAAATGGAAAAATGAAAAGCCAGAAAACATAAACGCAAATGGAAAAATGAAAAGCCAGAAAACATAAACGCAAACGGAAAAATTTGCTGAAACTCTGCCGGAAACGGAAAACATTTGCTGAAATTTTGCCAGAAACAGTAAAAAATTTGCAGAAATCGATCCAAAAATAAAAAAATTGCAGAAATTTTGCTATAAGATGAAAAATTCACATAATTGAGAACCTGCATGCTTACTTACCAGTCTGGCTTTAACAGAAAACATAAAATTGAGCTGAAAAATGAAAAAAATTGGAAAAAATGACAATTGATCCGGAAAATGTAAGAAAAGGCAGAAAAACTGAAAATTTAGCCGGAAAATGGAAAATAAGCCAGAAAAAACGGAAACGGGAAAAAATTAGAAGCCGGAAAACGGAAATGGAAATGGAAAAAATTTGTCTGCGGAAAGTGGAAACCAGAGTTGTTAAAATACCGGTATTTTTGGAAAGCGTAAGCGTAAATACACTTTCCAAATTTTGAGTATGGATACTGTAAGCGTAAGGTATTTTTAAAATACCTAAGAAAGCATAAAAAAAGCGTAAGCGTAAAAAAATCGTTTGAGAGTGCTCTCGTTATTGGGCATCGGAAAATACCCTTGCTTTCACATTTAGATCAATGCATCACTGACTCTGTCCATTTTTGCTCAGTTGATTCTTTTCAAATCAAGCTCTCGGTGACATTTTTCGGACATCCACTTGGTAGTCTAGGATTTCGTGCTGTTGACGGCAACAACATCGTCGACCGAATCCATTTTCGGTCCCACAATTACTAATCTAACGCCACGATATTTCTCGATGACACAATACTGACCAGACATTCATATTGCGACACAATTTACCTATACATGTGCCGCTATTTCCAGTGCATTGCTGCACACACACAGTCCCTATTTTTTTTATTTTTTCCTACATTTTTTTGTAGTTTTACACTTTTTCAAAGGCGTAAAACTGGGCCATGTGAAAAGCTTTTTTACGCTTTTAGCATCCGGGTAATTTGGCCAGGAAAGCGTAATAAAGCGTAAGGGTATTTTACGAAAGCGTAAGCGTAAGTACAAATAGGTACCCATTTACCCAGGTATAAAGCGGGAATTAGAGCTCAGCGTCGATTCGACGTGAAATGATGACGTGAAATGCTGTTGTGAAATTAATTACACGAGTGTGGATCATGCTACGGGTCTACAATTTTCTAAGGATAATATATGAATCAATACCTTAATCGTGTCCAATACGTGTTATCAGCCACAACTAGAGCGAATTGAAAAATTCAATTTTTATCATTTCACGTCATCATCATTTCACGTCACAGTGTCAGGGATAGTGATGTGAAAAGCGCCAGAGTTTTGGCGCCAAGCGCCAAAAGCGCCATGGCGCTTTTCGCATTGCGGCGCCAAGCGCCAATGGCGCCAGACGATTTTAGCGCCATGCGCCAAAAGCACCATGGCGCTTTTCCAGACCGTAGCGCCAAGCGCCAATGGCGCCAGAGAACTATAGCGCCAAGCGCCAATAGCGCCAGCGCCAAAAATTTCTTGGTCGATTTTTAATTAGCCATGTACATCAATATCTGGACGCCAAATACGCAAAGCTGTTCCTCTACTTTATGAATGAAGCTGCCTGAAAATTTGTGCACAACATTTACTCGCAGTGAATGCAAGTACCATATAGTATATCTTCAAATAAGACCCTAGGGGAGTAATGTTTTCATCAGAAGTTTTTGAGGGAGGTAATCAAGAGGGTGCTATTCTAGGAGTTTTTTCCCCTTGGAACTTTCACGTTATTCATTGTATGAATGCATTCCCTAAACTCATGTAATCCGTGTATTTGATAGTTCAACAACAACAAAAACAAGGTATCCATGCAAAAATTTGTCTTCATCGGAATTTGAATCATTGATGGATATATGTACATATCAAATACCCAGATGGAGAAGAGTTATTCAAGGGGGTATTTTTTATCACTTGGTCAACAAGGGGAGTTATTCAGTGAGTGTTATTCAACGGATTGTCTGAATAATAAATGTGAGATGATAGTTGGGTAGATTGTAAACTGTACATTCAGCATGCTATATAGGTAGTTTTTTTTTCTGAATGCAGAAAGTTTCAGTAGCTTAGTGAAGCAAGTGAAGTTGTGCTATTTATATTTATATCAATGAAATTTGGATGTGTGAACCACAAGTGTTAGGTGATGGAAGAATTGGATGGAACAAAACAGCAATCATCTCATATTTTGATGGCATTTTTGATGCCACCTATCGAAAACGTACACAGATGGTATGATGCTTTTTTGGCGCTTTTTAAACTGTGAGCGCCAAGCGCCAATGGCGCCACGGCATCATAGCGCCAAGCGCCAAAAGCGCCATGGCGCTTTTTGGTTTGGCGCTAGCGCCAGGCGCCAGCGCCATGGCGCTTTTACAACACTAGTCAGGGAACAACTTGACATTTCACGTCAGACTATTGCAAGCAGCAGTCTGACGTGAAATGTCAAGTTGTTCCCTGACACTGTGACGTGAAATGATGATGACGTGAAATGATAAAAATTGAATTTTTCAATTCGCTCTAGTTGTGGCTGATAACACTCAGTATTGGACACGATTAAGGTATTGATTCATATATTATCCTTAGAAAATTGTAGACCCGTAGCACGATCCACACTCGTGTAATTAATTTCACGACAACATTTCACGTCATCATTTCACGTCGAATCGACGCTGAGCTCTAATTCCGGCCTTACGGGTAAGCGTAAATACGCTTTCACAACTCTGATGGAAACAGAAACGGAAAACGGAATCTTGAACCCTAGTTGTGCCATGGCATGGCCCCACTTGTGCAGGACATACTATTTGTCGTGCAGTTTATTGTTCAGGACACAGCGCTCGTGATTGAATGGCGCAATAGCTTTAAATGGTGCAGCACTATGGCACCAGTCCATCACTACCTGCACAACAATCTTTTGTTGCGCAAAAAACTGCGCGACACAAGTTTGTTGTGCGGCAGAACGTGTTCCAACCGCTTTCAAGTCGCGGTGCATTTTTTTCAACGCCTATAATTGATGAGCAACAAGCACAAATTATCTGAAACTTGGCACGTGTGTACCCTCGGGTAAAATAGTAAAGTATCAATCACGGCTTTTCCCAAAAACAATGCATTGAAATATGAAATTAGAAAAAATAAATTTGTCATCGCTATACCGTTTGTCACACACCTTTTAAGCCAACCAAAAAATTGTTCACCAATCACAACAGTCTCATTGAAAAAATGCCAAGACAATTTGAACCACTCGGTACATATTCGCTTTGTGTCTGGTCGACCTGGTCCCAGTCCCAAACCCTGTAAAATGCCCTGTAAGATGTTAAATATCATGCAAAGTGTCAAAAGTCATGTAAAATGCCCTGCAAAATGGCAAACGCGTTTGCCATTTTGTAGGACTTTTGACATGACTTTTAACACTTTGCATGACATTTGACCTTTTACAGAGCATTTTACAGTGTCCGGGACTGCCCCCTGGTGCAGTGCGTCAACATGCTAGTCTTCATAGTGGACATGGCAGTGGGCATCTGGCCCTTTGGCAGGATAGGCTGCAAGTTGTACTTGTGTGCGTTGCGATCTATTTACCTACCTTTTTACCGTATTCCCTCGAAATACCCCCAGGGGGTTTTAAATGTAAATTTTGAGGGGGTATTTCGAGGGGGCTTATTCGAGGGGGGGTTATTATTTCGCCAGAAATTTTCGTAAAGTGCGTAGTAAAGAATGGGCTTTACATGCCCAAAACTGGTAATAAAGGTCACAAAAGAGAACATATTAGATCATAAAAACGTAGATATAGCCATACAAACTACTCCATGTATAGCTACGATGCCATTTGGCTCCAATAAATACATCATGTATATTGCATATATGATGTACCTGATTGAAGACTGGGGGTATTTCGAGGGGGGTACTTTTCCCCAGCTCGAAAACACCTGGCCCCAGATTTAATTGGGCAGACAAATTTTTGCCCTCCCTGCCCGGCGCCTGACACGCCCGTCACGCCTGCCAGGCGCCTGACACGACCAAGCGCCTGCCAGACGTGCCCTCACTCGTGCCACATTTGCCCGAAAAATGGCTATCGAGATTTAATTGCGAGGGCAATTGCACGTCTGCCGGGCAGAATAAAAAAGGTTATTCCACCCTACAGCCTCGGAGGTGCAGGGTGGGCGGTTTTCCATGAAAATTTACAGGCTGTAAATATTTATTTGTACGGAATTTTATTTCGGGACAAAAACGTTAAAATAATACAATATTGAAGTTTGATTTAAATGAAGTATAATGGGCTCAGATGGATAGCATCGTCTCGGATGACGATAACGATGCACCTTGAAACACAAATTTCAACTACCGTATCCAAAAAAAAACGCCATCCATGAATATGATGGTTGAATATTGGAAACTTGGCAGTACTTCCTGTGGCCTGTGTGTTTGTGCTTTCGCTCAGCGATCCGGTGTTACTGTGTTTGGTCCCGCTAACTGGCCCCTGATTTTTTTCCGTTTTTTTCCCATTTTTTTCGAAACTACTGATCATTTGGAACCGTTCATGCTTAACTTACATCAAATATTGTGAAAGAACTCCTTGTGCAAAAATTAGTCCTAATGGCAATTTATCATCCTTTTTAGATGACTTTCACTTTAAATTCAACTAAATTCTAAATTTCTAAATGGTGCCAAATTATCGGTTGTTTCCAAAAGAGTGCAAAAAAGGAAGGAAGTCATTTCACAAGATCGGAACGGAACACTACACCATCGGAACGGCTGGCGAAAAGACATAACACAGACAATAGGAAACGCCGTTCGGCGCTTACAATTCAACCAACATACCTATTCACATATTGCGGTTTTTTGGTATTTTGAATGGTCAAAATTTGTGGCTTTTTTATGTATGTATTGTGTTGTATTTAATTGAGTGATTTTCCGCCATGTTTTGCTCAAACTGGCTGAAATTTGCTCCATTTAGCCTATTTTCATCTTCATAATCGCTATTTTCGTCTATATGCATGGTTATATACCTATTTGTTAGCTTTTTTAGCGATTACGAAATTTTTGGCCGGCTGCCAAGTTTTCATCAGACGTATCTCCGATTTTTCTTTTCCTTTTCGTGAGTAAAATCCCGCCCGACCCGCCCGTCGCGCCAGGGGCCTGACAGCTGCCGCCCGGCACGCAATTAAATCTCGATCTGTCTGGCAGTCGGGCGGCGGCTGTCAGGTGCCTGGCGCGACGGGCGGGTCGGGAGGGATTTTACTCCCGAAAAGAAAAAGGAAAATCGGAGATACGTCTTGGCAGCCGGCCAAAAATTTTGAAATCGCTATAAATATAAAAAATCAGTATCAATTGATGTATAACAATGAGAATAGCGATTATGAATGTCACAGTTTTCAAAATGGAGCGAATTTGAGCAGTTCTGGGCAAAAAAGGGGCGGGCGGGCGGGCGAGGGCATGCCTGTCCAATTAAATCTCGACTTGCCAGACACGCCCGTCATGTCGGGGCAGGCCTGATACGCACACGTGCCCGATACGCACATATGCCCGTTTTTTTCACTTGACACTTTTTCAAGTGATTTTCAGATATGAGTAAAGTGAAAAAAAGTTGCGCAATGACATTAGTGAACTTTTTTCACTTCACTCATATCTGAAAATCACTTGAAAATGTGTCAAGTGAAAAAAAACAGTGAAAAATAGCCATTTTTCACTGTTTTTCATTTGACACAGTTTCAAGTAATTTTCAGATATGAGTGAAGTGAAAAAAGTTCACTAATGTCATTGCGCAACTTTTTTTCACTTTACTCATATCTGAAAATCACTTGAAAAAGTGTCAAGTGAAAAAACGGGCATATGTGCGTATCGGGCACGTGTGCGTATCAGTGCACGCCCCGTCATGTCCTCCCTCTCAGGGATAATCTGCCCAATTAAATCTGGGGCCTGGGGGTATTTCGAGGGGGGTTTAATTCAAGGGGGTATTTCGAGGGGGGTTTAATTCAAGGGGGTATTGCGAGGAAAAACGGTAGTTTTGACTTTGGGGAATTTAGAGGCCTTTGTCAAGTAGAGTTTTAAAACTTTTGTACACAAGTTTGTTCAGAGGACCTAGGTATACATAAATGTAAGGTATTTCTTTTTTTACTCACCTACATGAGTACAGAAATTTTAGAGAATTTTTTAAATACTTTTACTCATGAGTAACTGTGAGTAAAAAAATTGTTTCCATGGAAGATGTAACAGTGAGTATTTTTGAGAAATTATGTTCCAATTTAACGCAAAATCACCAAATTTCATACCTTTTTGCCCATTTTCAGTTTAAAATTCACTTGTTCATGGAAAAAATTGCGGCCAGAAAACGGAAAAAGAACGCATTGCAAGCAGCAGTCTGACGTGAAATTTCAAGTTGTTCCCTGACACTGTGACGTGAAATGATGATGACGTGAAATGATAAAAATTGAATTTTTCAATTCGCTCTAGTTGTGGCTGATAACACTCAGTATTGGACATGATTAAGGTATTGATTCATACATTATCCTTAGAAAATTGTAGACCCGTAGCATGATCCACACTCGTGTAATTAATTTCACGACGTCATTTCACGTCGTCATTTCACGTCGAATCGACGCTGAGCTCTAATTCCGGCTTAATAAAAAGGTATAACCCCCCACAGCAACCGACCACATGACGAAGAACCTTCTAACGCCCTATATCCTGGCGAGTGTCAGCGCCACGTGCTACATCAGCATTGCAAAGCCCACGTCCAGTCTGGCTGCAAAGGCTGTCTCACTCAAGATCGGCCTAAAAGTGCTGGTGCTGGTGGTGCACAAAGTGTTCCATTTGTGGGATATTGGTGCCTTGTGGTGGATGTTAATGTTAGGCGCCATTGTTTTCGATGGCGCCAGAAATAGCGCCATGGTGCCGCAAGGAAAATTCATTTGAGGACTGTATAGGATGTAAAACAGAGATAACTCCCAATCCTAACCTTTCATTTTCATTTTTAAACATATCGCAATTGGCTACACGAGTCAAGGATAAAACCGCAATACTAAAGAAAAAAAACTAAAAATGGTGACTAGGTATACGACGTTGTAAATATAGGGTGACAAATGGACTAAACAAGACATAAGACAAGTTCACCAGAAGAAAACCTAACATTGATTTCACTGCTTGAATTGTGAATTGTGGATCTTGTATTGATACAAATGATTCATATTACCAAATTTAGCCCATTTGTGCAGTAAATTTATCATACATTTTATCGAACATTCTGATGAAAAAATAACTCCCCCTCGAATACTCCCCCAAAAAAAATTCTGACGAAAAATGACTCCCCAGGGGATTTATTCAAGGAGCTAGTAGTAACATTCAACTGTTGGAGCTATTTTGGCTCCCGGCGCCATTTTCTCTGGTGCCACTAATTTGAATGGTGCCATGAGACCATTTTGCCGGCGTTCTTTCATCACTACTTCTCTGCTGGCACGATGGAAAATTGCGGAGTTTGTTTCCGAAACCCGTTGTCTCCACGTTTTTCAATGTTGTGAAAATTGCATTTGAAACTTTGACATTGGCCCGAGCCAGCATGCTTTGAGTGACAACGATTGCCGAAACGTTTTCGAAAAGGTCATGAATTTATCTACATTTTCCATATGTACAACACTCTGGCTGGCAAATATGGTTAAAGTTATGGCCACTTGATTGACATCACATCAACATACCTACATTCATACATGGAGATTTGTTCCTTAACGGGTTTCGAGTGCAAAATGCATTTTTGTATGGGGATTGCGCTCCCTACAAAATTTGTAACGGGTTTCAGATGCAAACTTTTTTCTGTGGAGATAACGGGTTTCGGGTGCAAAAAATGATAGATTTTTTTGGAGATAACGGGTTTCGAGTGCAAATTCACCTATTTTGTGGTGGAGATGACGGGTTTCAGATGCAAAATTCCATATATTTTTTAAAATCGGTGTCTGTATCTCGGGAACGGTACAAGATATTTACGTAAAAATTTTTTTTATTTTGAAGAAAAACGTATATATGAGTCAGTCTACGAGTCAGTAGCCAAAAGTTGGACACATCAAAAAAATTTTTATTTTCTTTAAGTGTTGCTTGTATAACACTGATAAAAAATGATTTTTCATTTTTTCTGTTTCCTCTTATTTATAGCAAAATTGAGCATTTTAGCATGGAATGGTGACATGAGGTGATCGCATCAAGACTGAGGCCAAAACTAAGGAGATGTAACGGCTATATTTTATACTGTTGCGTAGCTGAGAACATCCTCTTTCAGAAACCACAGCCTCCCCAGAAGCTCGCGTTAGCATATTTATACCTAAGATTTCAAAACATGCTGCGCGCACTACTCTTGGGTGATCACATCTCATGTGGGGCCGGAACTAAGGAGACGTAACGGCAATATTTTATACCGTTGCGATGCTGAGAACATCCCCTTTCAGAATCCACAGCCTCCCCAGAGGCTCGCGTTAGCATTTTTATACCTAAGATTTTAAAACGTGCTGTGTGGCCTAATCGAGGGTTGATAGCATCACATGTGAGGTCGGAACCAGGAAAAACTAAATGCTGTGGTCTATACCATTGGAAAGCTGAGAAAATTCTCTTTCAGAATCTACCAAGCTCAAGAAGGTTCACGGTCACGATTTTATACCTAAGATTTCAAAACGTGCTGCATGCACTACTCTTGGGTGATTGCATCTCATGTGAGGCCGGAACTAAGGAGATGTAACGGCTATATTTTATACCGTTGCGAAGCTGAGAACATCCCCTTTCAGAATCCACAGCCTCCCCAGAGGCTTGCGTTAGCATTTTCATACCTAAGTATTCAAAACGTGCTGTGTGCCCTAATCGAGGGTCGATAGCATCACATGTGAGGTCGGAACCAGGAAAAACTAAATGCTGTGGTCTATACCATTGGAAAGCTGAGAAAATTCTCTTTCAGAATCTACACCTCTCAAGAAGGTTCACCGTCACAATTTTATACCTAAGATTTCAAAACGTGCTGCATGCACTACTCTTGGGTGATCGCATCTCATGTGAGGCCAGAACTAAGGAGATGTAACGGCTATATTTTATACCGTTGCGAAGCTGAGAACATCCCCTTTCAGAATCCACAGCCTCCCCAGAGGCTCGCGTTAGCATTTTTATACCTAAGATTTCAAAACGTGCTATGTGGCCTAATCGAGGGTCGATAGCATCAAATGTGAGGTCGGAATCAGGAAAAACTAAATGCTGTGGTCTATACCATTGGAAAGCTGAGAAAATTCTCTTTCAGAATCTACCACTCTCAAGAAGGTTCACTGTCACGATTTTATACCTAAGATTTCAAAACGTGCTGCATGCACTACTCTTGGGTGATTGCATCTCATGTGAGGCTGGAACTAAGGAGACGTAACAGCTATATTTTATACCATTGCAAAGCTGAGAACATCCTCTTTCAGAATCCACAGCCTCCCCAGAGGCTCGCGTTAGCATTTTTATACCTAAGATTTCAAAACGTGCTGTGTGGCCTAATCGAGGGTCGATAGCATCAAATGTGAGGTCGGAACCAGGAAAAACTAAATGCTGTGGTCTATACCATTGGAAAGCTGAGAAAATTCTCTTTCAGAATCTACCACTCTCAAGAAGGTTCACCGTCACGATTTTTTACCTAAGATTTCAAAACGTGCTGCATGCACTACTCTTGGGTGATCGCATCTCATGTGAGGCAGGAACTAAGGAGATGTAACGGCTATATTTTATACCATTGCGAAGCTGAGAACATCCCCTTTCGGAATCCACAGCCTCCCCAGAGGCTTGCGTTAGCATTTTTATACCTAAGTATTCAAAACGTGCTGTGTGGCCTAATCGAGGGTCGATAGCATCACATGTGAGGTCGGAACCAGGAAAAACTAAATGCTGTGGTCTATACCATTGGAAAGCTGAGAAAATTCTCTTTCAGAATCTACCACTCTCAAGAAGGTTCACTGTAACGATTTTATACCTAAGATTTCAAAACGTGCTGCATGCACTACTCTTGGGTGATTGCATCTCATGTGAGGCTGGAACTAAGGAGACGTAACAGCTATAATTTATACCATTGCAAAGCTGAGAACATCCTCTTTCAGAATCCACAGCCTCCCCAGAGGCTCGCGTTATCATTTTTATACCTAAGATTTCAAAACGTGCTGTGTGGCCTAATCGAGGGTCGATAGCATCAAATGTGAGGTCGGAACCAGGAAAAACTAAATGCTGTGGTCTATACCATTGGAAAGCTGAGAAAATTCTCTTTCAGAATCTACCACTCTCAAGAAGGTTCACTGTCACGATTTTATACCTAAGATTTCAAAACGTGCTGCATGCACTACTCTTGGGTGATTGCATCTCATGTCAGGCTGGAACTAAGGAGACGTAACAGCTATATTTTATACCATTGCAAAGCTGAGAACATCCTCTTTCAGAATCCACAGCCTCCCCAGAGGCTCGCGTTAGCATTTTTATACCTAAGATTTCAAAACGTGCTGTGTGGCCTAATCGAGGGTCGATAGCATCAAATGTGAGGTTGGAACCAGGAAAAACTAAATGCTGTGGTCTATACCATTGGAAAGCTGAGAAAATTCTCTTTCAGAATCTACCACTCTCAAGAAGGTTCACCGTCACGATTTTATACCTAAGATTTCAAAACGTGCTGCATGCACTACTCTTGGGTGATCGCATCTCATGTGAGGCAGGAACTAAGGAGATGTAACAGCTATATTTTATACCGTTGCGAAGCTGAGAACATCCCCTTTCAGAATCCACAGCCTCCCCAGAGGCTCGCGTTAGCATTTTTATACCTAAGATTTCAAAACGTGCTATGTGGCCTAATCGAGGGTCGATAGCATCAAATGTGAGGTCGGAATCAGGAAAAACTAAATGCTGTGGTCTATACCATTGGAAAGCTGAGAAAATTCTCTTTCAGAATCTACCACTCTCAAGAAGGTTCACTGTCACGATTTTATACCTAAGATTTCAAAACGTGCTGCATGCACTACTCTTGGGTGATTGCATCTCATGTGAGGCTGGAACTAAGGAGACGTAACAGCTATATTTTATACCATTGCAAAGCTGAGAACACCCTCTTTCAGAATCCACAGCCTCCCCAGAGGCTCGCGTTAGCATTTTTATACCTAAGATTTCAAAACGTGCTGTGTGGCCTAATCGAGGGTCGATAGCATCAAATGTGAGGTCGGAACCAGGAAAAACTAAATGCTGTGGTCTATACCATTGGAAAGCTGAGAAAATTCTCTTTCAGAATCTACCACTCTCAAGAAGGTTCACCGTCACGATTTTTTACCTAAGATTTCAAAACGTGCTGCATGCACTACTCTTGGGTGATCGCATCTCATGTGAGGCAGGAACTAAGGAGATGTAACGGCTATATTTTATACCGTTGCGAAGCTGAGAACATCCCCTTTCAGAATCCACAGCCTCCCCAGAGGCTTGCGTTAGCATTTTTATACCTAAGTATTCAAAACGTGCTGTGTGGCCTAATCGAGGGTCGATAGCATCACATGTGAGGTCGGAACCAGGAAAAACTAAATGCTGTGGTCTATACCATTGGAAAGCTGAGAAAATTCTCTTTCAGAATCTACCACTCTCAAGAAGGTTCACTGTAACGATTTTATACCTAAGATTTCAAAACGTGCTGCATGCACTACTCTTGGGTGATTGCATCTCATGTGAGGCTGGAACTAAGGAGACGTAACAGCTATAATTTATACCATTGCAAAGCTGAGAACATCCTCTTTCAGAATCCACAGCCTCCCCAGAGGCTCGCGTTATCATTTTTATACCTAAGATTTCAAAACGTGCTGTGTGGCCTAATCGAGGGTCGATAGCATCAAATGTGAGGTCGGAACCAGGAAAAACTAAATGCTGTGGTCTATACCATTGGAAAGCTGAGAAAATTCTCTTTCAGAATCTACCACTCTCAAGAAGGTTCACCGTCACGATTTTATACCTAAGATTTCAAAACGTGCTGCATGCACTACTCTTGGGTGATCGCATCTCATGTGAGGCAGGAACTAAGGAGATGTAACAGCTATATTTTATACCGTTGCGAAGCTGAGAACATCCCCTTTCAGAATCCACAGCCTCCCCAGAGGCTTGCGTTAGCATTTTTATACCTAAGATTTCAAAACGTGCTGTGTGGCCTAATCGAGGGTCGATAGCATCAAATGTGAGGTCGGAACCAGGAAAAACTAAATGCTGTGGTTTATACCATTGGAAAGCTGAGAAAATTCTCTTTCAGAATCTACCACTCTCAAGAAGGTTCACTGTCACAATTTTATACCTAAGATTTCAAAACGTGCTGCATGCACTATAGCCAACTGACCCTCGATTAGAGAGCACAGCACGTTTTGAAATCTTAGGTATAAAAATGCTAACGCGAGCCTCTGGGGAGGCTGTGGATTCTGAAAGGGGATGTTCTCAGCTTTGCAACGGTATCAAATATAGATGTTACGTCTCCTTAGTTCTGGCCTCACATGAGATGCGATTGCCCAAGAGTAGTGTGCGCAGCACGTTTTAAAATCTTAGGTATAAAAATGCTAACGCGAGCCTCTGGGGAGGCTGTGGATTCTGAAAGGGGATGTTCTCAGTCTCGCAACGGTATCAAATATAGCCATTAGTTCTCCTTAGTTCCGGCCTCACATGCAATACAATCGACCCTCGATTTCTGCAAACAGCACATTTTGAAATCTTAGCTATAAAAATGCTAACGCGAGCTTCTGGGGAGGCTGTGGATTCTGAAAGAGGATGTTCTCAGCTTCGCAACGGTATCAAATATAGCCGTTACTTCTCCTTTGTTCCGGCCTCACATGTGATATGAGCGACCCTGGATTTCTGCAAACCGCATGTTTTGAAATCTTAGGTATAAAATCGTGACGGTGAACCTTCTGGAAAGTGGCAGTTTCTGAAAAAGAATTTTCTAAGCTTTCCAATGGTGTGAATCACAGCATTTAGTTTTTTCTGGCTCCGGCCTCACATGCGATATGATCGACCATAGATTGGGGCGCATTCCATGTTTTCAAATCTTATGTATAAAATCGTGATGGTGAACCTTCTGGAGAGTGGTAGATTCTGAAAGAGAATTTTCTAAGCTTTCCAATGATATAGACCACATCATTCAGTTTTTCCTGGTTCCGGCCCCACATGCGATACAATCAAACCTAGATTAGGGCGCACAGCACGTTTTGAAATCTTAGGTATAAAAATCCTAACGCGAGCCTCTGGGGAGGCTGTGGATTCTGATAGAGGATGTTCTCAGCTTCGCAACGATATCAAATATAGCTGTTACGTCTCCTTAGTTCTGGCCTCACATGTGATATGAGCGACCCTGGATTTCTGCAAACAGCACATTTTGAAATCTTAGGTATAAAAATGCTAACGCGAGCTTCTGGGGAGGCTGTGCATTCTGAAAGAGGATGTTCTCAGCTTCGCAACGTTATCAAATATAGCCGTTACGTCTCCTTTGTTCCGGCCTCACATGTGATATGAGCGACCCTGGATTTCTGCAAACCGCATGTTTTGAAATCTTAGGTATAAAATCGTGACGGTGAACCTTCTGGAAAGTGGCAGTTTCTGAAAGAGAATTTTCTAAGCTTTCCAATGGTGTGAATCACAGCATTTAGTTTTTCCTGGCTCCGGCCTCACATGCGATATGATCGACCATAGATTGGGGCGCATTCCATGTTTTCAAATCTTATGTATAAAATCGTGATGGTGAACCTTCTGGAGAGTGGTAGATTCTGAAAGAGAATTTTCTAAGCTTTCCAATGATATAGACCACAGCATTCAGTTTTTCCTGGTTCCGGCCCCACATGCGATACAATCAAACCTAGATTAGGGCGCACAGCACGTTTTGAAATCTTAGGTATAAAAATCCTAACGCGAGCCTCTGGGGAGGCTGTGGATTCTGATAGAGGATGTTCTCAGCTTCGCAACGATATCAAATATAGCTGTTACATCTCCTTAGTTCTGGCCTCACATGTGATATGAGCGACCCTGGATTTCTGCAAACAGCACATTTTGAAATCTTAGGTATAAAAATGCTAACGCGAGCTTCTGGGGAGGCTGTGGATTCTGAAAGAGGATGTTCTC
Source organism: Sphaerolaimus hirsutus (assembly GCA_964036195.1). Classification (NCBI taxonomy): domain Eukaryota; kingdom Metazoa; phylum Nematoda; class Chromadorea; order Monhysterida; family Sphaerolaimidae; genus Sphaerolaimus; species Sphaerolaimus hirsutus. The sequence continues at coordinate 561,454 of OZ038451.1, read as the reverse complement.
AGCTTCGCAACGGTATCAAATATAGCCATTACGTCTCCTTTGTTCCGGCCTCACATGTGATATGAGCGACCCTGGATTTCTGCAAACCGCATGTTTTGAAATCTTAGGTATAAAATCGTGACGGTGAACCTTCTGAAAAGTGGCAGTTTCTGTAAGAGAATTTTCTAAGCTTTCCAATGGTGTGAATCACAGCATTTAGTTTTTCTTGGCTCCGGCCTCACATGCGATATGATCGACCATAGATTGGGGCGCATTCCATGTTTTCAAATCTTATGTATAAAATTGTGATAGTGAACCTTCTGGAGAGTGGTAGATTCTGAAAGAGAATTTTCTAAGCTTTCCAATGATATAGACCACAGCATTCAGTTTTTCCTGGTTCCAGCCCCACATGCGATACAATCAAACCTAGATTAGGGCGCACAGCACGTTTTGAAATCTTAGGTATAAAAATCCTAACGCGAGCCTCTGGGGAGGCTGTGGATTCTGATAGAGGATGTTCTCAGCTTCGCAACGATATCAAATATAGCTGTTACGTCTCCTTAGTTCTGGCCTCACATGTGATATGAGCGACCCTGGATTTCTGCAAACAGCACATTTTGAAATCTTAGGTATAAAAATGCTAACGCGAGCTTCTGGGGGGGCTGTGGATTCTGAAAGAGGATGTTCTCAGCTTCGCAACGTTATCAAATATAGCCGTTACGTCTCCTTTGTTCCGGCCTCACATGTGATATGAGCGACCCTGGATTTCTGCAAACCGCATGTTTTGAAATCTTAGGTATAAAATCGTGACGGTGAACCTTCTGGAAAGTGGCAGTTTCTGAAAGAGAATTTTCTAAGCTTTCCAATGGTGTGAATCACAGCATTTAGTTTTTCCTGGCTCCGGCCTCACATGCGATATGATTGACCATAGATTGGGGCGCATTCCATGTTTTCAAATCTTATGTATAAAATCGTGATGGTGAACCTTCTGGAGAGTGGTAGATTCTGAAAGAGAATTTTCTAAGCTTTCCAATGATATAGACCACAGCATTCAGTTTTTCCTGGTTCCAGCCCCACATGCGATACAATCAAACCTAGATTAGGGCGCACAGCACGTTTTGAAATCTTAGGTATAAAAATCCTAACGCGAGCCTCTGGGGAGGCTGTGGATTCTGATAGAGGATGTTCTCAGCTTCGCAACGATATCAAATATAGCTGTTACATCTCCTTTGTTCCGGCCTCACATGTGATATGAGCGACCCTGGATTTCTGCAAACCGCATGTTTTGAAATCTTAGGTATAAAATCGTGACGGTGAACCTTCTGGAAAGTGGCAGTTTCTGAAAGAGAATTTTCTAAGCTTTCCAGTGGTGTGAATCACAGCATTTAGTTTTTCCTGGCTCCGGCCTCACATGCGATATGATTGACCATAGATTGGGGCGCATTCCATGTTTTCAAATCTTATGTAAAAAATCGTGATGGTGAACCTTCTGGAGAGTGGTAGATTCTGAAAGCGAATTTTCTAAGCTTTCCAATGATATAGACCACAGCATTCAGTTTTTCCTGGTTCCGGCCCCACATGCGATACAATCAAACCTAGATTAGGGCGCACAGCACGTTTTGAAATCTTAGGTATAAAAATCCGCACGCGAGCCTCTGGGGAGGCTGTGGATTCTGATAGAGGATGTTCTCAGCTTCGCAACGATATCAAATATAGCTGTTACGTCTCCTTAGTTCTGGCCTCACATGCGATACGATCGACCCTGGATTTCTGCAAACCGCATGTTTTGAAATCTTAGGTACAAAATCGTGACGGTGAACCTTCTGGAAAGTGGCAGTTTCTGAAAGAGAATTTTCTAAGCTTTCCAATGGTGTGAATCACAGCATTTAGTTTTGCCTGGCTCCGGCCTCACATGCAATACAATCAACCCTTGATTGGGGTGCATTCCATGTTTTCATATCTTATGTATAAAATCGTGATGGTAGACCTTCTGGAGAGTGGTAGATTCTGAAAGAGAATTTTCTAAGCTTTCCAATGGTATAGACCACAGCATTCAGTTTTTCCTGGTTCCGGCCCCACATGCGATACAATTAAACCTAGATTAGGGCGCACAGCACGTTTTGAAATCTTAGGTATAAAAATCCTAACGCGAGCCTCTGGGGAGGTTGTGGATTCTGATAGAGGATGTCCTCAGCTTCGCAACGGTATCAAATATAGCCGTTACGTCTCCTTAGTTCCGGCCTCACATGCGATACGATCAACTTTAGATTTCTGCAAACCGCATGTTTTGAAATCTTAGGTATAAAATCGTGACGGTGAACCTTCTGGAGAGTGGTACTATCTGAAAGAGAATTATATCAGCTTTCCAATGGTATGAATCACAGCATTTAGTTTTTCCTGGTTCCGGCCTCACATGCAATACGATCAACCCTTGATTGGGGCGCATTCCACGTTTTCAAATCTTATGTATAAAATCGTGATGGTGAACCTTCTGGAGAGTGGCAGTTTCTGAAAGAGAATTTTCTAAGCTTTCCAATGGTATAGACCACAGCATTCAGTTTTTCCTGGTTCCGGCCCCACATGCGATACAATTAAACCTAGATTAGGGCGCACAGCACGTTTTGAAATCTTAGGTATAAAAATCCTAACGCGAGCCTCTGGGGAGGTTGTGGATTCTGATAAAGGATGTTCTCAGCTTCGCAACGGTATCAAATATAGCCGTTACGTCTCTTTAGTTCTGGCCTCACATGCGATACGATCAACTTTGGATTTCTGCAAACCGCATGTTTTGAAATCTTAGGTATAAAATCGTGACGGTGAACCTTCTGGAGAGTGGTACTATCTGAAAGAGAATTATCTCAGCTTTCCAATGGTATGAATCACAGCATTTAGTTTTTCCTGGTTCCGGCCTCACATGCAATACAATCAACCCTTGATTGGGGCGCATTCCACGTTTTCAAATCTTATGTATAAAATCGTGACGGTGAACCTTCTGGAGAGTGGCAGTTTCTGAAAGAGAATTTTCTAAGCTTTCCAATGGTATAGACCACAGCATTGAGTTTTTCCTGGTTCCGGCCCCACATGCGATACAATTAAACCTAGATTAGGGCGCACAGCACGTTTTGAAATCTTAGGTATAAAAATCCTAACGCGAGCCTCTGGGGAGGTTGTGGATTCTGATAGAGGATGTCCTCAGCTTCGCAACGGTATCAAATATAGCCGTTACGTCTCCTTAGTTCCGGCCTCACATGCGATACGATCAACTTTAGATTTCTGCAAACCGCATGTTTTGAAATCTTAGGTATAAAATCGTGACGGTGAACCTTCTGGAGAGTGGTACTATCTGAAAGAGAATTATATCAGCTTTCCAATGGTATGAATCACAGCATTTAGTTTTTCCTGGTTCCGGCCTCACATGCAATACGATCAACCCTTGATTGGGGCGCATTCCACGTTTTCAAATCTTATGTATAAAATCGTGATGGTGAACCTTCTGGAGAGTGGCAGTTTCTGAAAGAGAATTTTCTAAGCTTTCCAATGGTATAGACCACAGCATTCAGTTTTTCCTGGTTCCGGCCCCACATGCGATACAATTAAACCTAGATTAGGGCGCACAGCACGTTTTGAAATCTTAGGTATAAAAATCCTAACGCGAGCCTCTGGGGAGGTTGTGGATTCTGATAAAGGATGTTCTCAGCTTTGCAACGGTATCAAATATAGCCGTTACGTCTCTTTAGTTCTGGCCTCACATGCGATACGATCAACTTTGGATTTCTGCAAACCGCATGTTTTGAAATCTTAGGTATAAAATCGTGACGGTGAACCTTCTGGAGAGTGGTACTATCTGAAAGAGAATTATCTCAGCTTTCCAATGGTATGAATCACAGCATTTAGTTTTTCCTGGTTCCGGCCTCACATGCAATACAATCAACCCTTGATTGGGGCGCATTCCACGTTTTCAAATCTTATGTATAAAATCGTGACGGTGAACCTTCTGGAGAGTGGCAGTTTCTGAAAGAGAATTTTCTAAGCTTTCTAATGGTATAGACCACAGCATTGAGTTTTTCCTGGTTCCGGCCCCACATGCGATACAATCAACCCTAGATTAGGGCGCACATCACGTTTTGAAATCTTAGGTATAAAAAGCTAACGCGAGCCTCCGGGGAGGCTGTGGATTCTGAAAGAGGAGGTTCTCAGCTTCGCAACGGTATCAAATATAGCCGTTACGTCTCCTTAGTTCCAGCCTCACATGCGATGCAATCACCCAAGAGTAGTGTGCGCAGCACATTTTGAAATCTTAGGTATAAAAAAGCTAACGCGAGCCTCTGGGGAGGCTGTGGATTCTGAAAGAGGAGGTTCTCAGCTTCACAACAGTATAAAATATAGCCGTTACGTCTCCTTAGTTCCAGCCTCACATGCGATGCGATCACCCAAGAGTAGTGTGTGCAGCACGTTTTGAAATCTTAGGTATAAAAATGCTAACGCGAGCCTCTGGGGAGGCTGTGGATTCTGAAAGAGGAGGTTCTCAGCTACGCAACGGTATAAAATATAGCCGTGACGTCTCCTTAGTTTTGGCCTCACATGCGATTTGATTGACCCAGATTAGTTCATGCAGTACATTTTGAAACCTTATGTATAAACTTATGACATTGAACCTACTGGTCAGCAGTGGATAATGAAAGTTCACAATTTCAGCTTTCCAATGGTATAAAATATAGCTATTATGTATTGATAGTTGGGCACCAAATAGCAAATTATGTCAGAAATGCCCCATTTTGGAAATATTCACTTTCAAGTATATGTGATATATACGAATGAAAATTTTACATGTATTGCATAACTTACTGGACCCATTGGAGTCAGGCTGTCCGGGAGGGGCACATACAGTATGTGCCCGGTATGTGCCCGGCGTGTATGATCCCCATAAATGGGCACATGCACATGGTAAAAAGAATGCATAATTTAATCAATTTAATTTAATTTAATGCAATGGCACTGAGCACATGCATATCTGTAGCCACTGAATTATAAGAGTTCTAACATTGTTGTACTGGCTGCAGTAGCTGCAGCAACTTCAGAGAGCGGCGCGGTAACTCCGCCGCACCTTTGTGTTCCCTGCCCGATTATCGCATCTTACCAGGGAATTTTACATGAATTTAGACACTTTGCATGTCATTTTTAATTTTTTATACAAGATCTGTTTTTGCTCTCACTATTACTGGGTGGTGCAAAATAATCAACATAGGTATAACGATAATTTTCGGCCATTCTACTAGCTATTCTTACAGGGTGTCCCAACAATGGTGTGAGTTTGCATGGCTTTTCTATCCTAAATTCAGGGAAGATTTATTTGAAAAAATGGTTGTGAACAGCATTGAAAAATGGGTGATTTTGGGAAAATACAATCAAATATAATCTTAGAAAGTCCCTTGAAAATATTTTATTTTATCTTTCTGAAAAGTGCAGAGAAAAAATAATTGAATCACTCAGAAAAATGTGAAAATAGACTTGTTTTCAATTTTTTTTGTATATTATAAAAATACAGAAATCAGCTGACATTTTATAAATGCTATTTGAAATTGGGAATGAACACAACAACAATGTTATTTGAAAATACATTTCTGGGCCACACTGTACACAAAACAACCCAGTGAGTTGTGGTTTATCCACTTTTTGCAATCCACACCACAATTGTGTAGAGATAAATGGGTGGTGTCGCTCAAAAGTGGTGTGAAGTTATGTTTGTGTCAATTATGTAGATATTTTTATGTTTATGTTTTGTTTATGTAAGTATTCTGTAAATAAAATGTCAATTTTAATATTATTTCGACTTTTTTTTTATATTTGCGCAGTATGTGAGGGATTACGTCACTGTTGCGGCATCATTCGGCCGCGGCAAATTGACAGAGCAAAGCGACAGTCTGGCTGTGAACACAGAGGTGCCGCTAGTCTATTAGCACTGCCGCGCTGGCTGCAGTATTGTGGCAAGTTCAGAGAGCTGCGCGGAGACTGTTTGCCGCGGCCGTGAAAAATCGGGACTTAACTGTGTCACTTTGCTAAAATAATTTGATAACTGCTGTTTTGATTGGTGTAATTAATAATTAGGATAAATACATACACTTTGAAGTGAATATGCTGGGGAAAATTGACAAAATTGGATAATCACATACACTTGGAAGTGAATATGCTTGGGATAATTGATACTTGGATAATCATTCACTTACTGATTGTATTTGATTGTAATTATTGACTGCACAGCACGCTGCAAGACAATTAAAATATGCTTGAGATTGGTGACAGACTGCGGCTATTGTTTTCAAGTGTATTGACATTTTGTGTATTACTTTGAAGTGAAATTATGGCATGTTTCCACATTTGGGGAAGATAAATGCAGAATAAAAATTAAATGCATGTGTGAAAGTCCTTATCTGAAAAAATTATGGTAGGATTCTGCACATACTTTGCGGTTCGCCTAGTATAACTTCATTATTTCTCAAGCATTTATGTGTTTGTGTAGTTGCTCGAAAAGGCATGATGTATGTGCCCGCGATGGGGAACATACATACTTCTAAAAAATTGTATGTGCCCGCGTTTTGGAAACATACATGCGCACACGCACATGCATGTGCCCAGCCGCGGGAACATACAAACATGGATGTGCCCGGTGGTTTGGGCACATACAAACTGTAAACAAAATGTATGTTTCCAAGCTTGGGTACATGCAAATTTGTATGTGCCCAGTTTGTATGTGCCCCTCCCGGACAGCCTGATTGGAGTACCTTAGGACCATGTTCACAATTTTCATTTTTTTTTTCGGTGTCCAGCTTTTGTTCCTGGAGTGGCTATTGACTCGTAGACTGACTCATATACATCAGATCTGCACCTAACTCAATTTTTTCACTTTTGTCCTTAACGGGTTACGGAACCAAACGCCTCAATCCCGAATGCTTTGTTCACCAAAATCGGGTAATGGGCGCGCTTGTGGCCGGCACGAGCGTGGTGCCGATCGCGCACAACGCAGTCGTCGACTTCATGGTGCTCAGAGTGACCAGGTGCCGCTGCCGCACCCGTAGAGTGCAGTGCGAAATGTTCATGTCATGTCAAGTGTCAAAAGACATGTAGAATGCCATGTAAGATGGAAGACGTGTTTGCCATGTTCCGGGGCACTTTACATGACTTGAGACAGCTTGCGTGACATTTTCCATTTTGCAGTGCAATTTACTACAGGGTGCGGCAGTGGCCAGGATGGACGCGGGCAGTGCCACCAATGCTGCCATTGAGAACCAGAGCGGCGCCGCTGGCAACGGCACCGTTTTCAGGGTCAGTGCGGCCCAATTGATTGCAACTAATTAGTTGCATGTAGTTGTGTACATTCAGTTGACTCAGTACCGTATTTCTCTAATACAAGAGCGCCGTTCTATTTTTTTCCGTCAACTCTTTTACCTGCCGTTGTATTAGAGGCTGCCATTCTATTATTTATCTATAATCCCACCAACTTTCCCACCAATCTTTAACATACATTTTTAATTTGAACATTTATTGATTAAACTTTATTTTTCGATGAAACGTAAGCAATGTGTTAATATCAGAGCATCTAGGTATTTGGGATGCAAAAACATGCACAAACCTGCCGTTCTTTTTGAGGTGTCGTTTTATTGGAGGTATGCCGTTCTATTAGAAGAAATACGGTACATGCAAACACATAAAATATATAATATAAGCGAGCAGGCGTCAACGCAGGTGGACAACTACAAAGTGTGCGGGCTGACTAGCACTGACTCCTTCGGGCTGACTTTATCCACGCTGGAGTTCATGGTGGGCTTTGTGCTGCCCCTGGTGCCACTCACAGACTCTGTAAAACACCTGCAATGTCATGTAAAGTATTAAAAGGCATGTAAAACAACCTGTAAAGTGACAAACGAGCTTGCCATTTTGCAGTGCATTTTAAATGACTTGGACACTTTACATGACATTTTCAAGGGCATTTTACAGGGTCTGGAAGTGCCCCCCGATCTGCTTCACCTACTGCTATGGCGCTCTGTTGAGATTCGTCCGAAAAAGAAGCAAGAGCTTTAATAGCGCCAATGGACAATTGGGATTTTGGCGCGTGGCCAAAATTATTTTCGGTCGGTTTTTTATCGGAACTTACAAATTATGTGATTATATAACCGTAATTTTTCATTGCACAGCTTTGATAGTAGTTTACGTGGCCAGCTGGGGCACTTATTGGATAGCCTGGTACTGCCAATTTTGCAAGTGGTCAAGTGATTAGGAACGTGGTCGGTAAGACAAGCAGGCTAGAAAACTAACGATTGAGATAGAAGAAATTTCACCTAAAATACATGTCACTCATCTGGTGGAACCCTGTAAAGTGTAGTGTCAAATATCGTGTAAGCCACAGATAAATATCGTGTAGACAAATTTGCCAGATGACATGTAAAATTTCATCCAAATCGTTAAATGTCAATGTGTTATTTTCAAAAAAGTTTCTCGTTTTTATTGACATTACACATAGGGTGTCAAATTTCCGTTTTCCGTTTTCCGTTTCCGTTTTCCGCAGGCAAATGTTTTCCGTTTTCCGTTCCGTTTTCCGGCTGCTGAAATTTTTTTTCCGTTTTCCGTTCCGTTTTCCGGCAACTTTTTTTCCGTTTCCGTTTTTCCGGCTCATTTTCCGTTTTCCAGCTAAATTTTCAGTTTTTCCGCCTTTTTTCCATTTTCCGCCTCAATTTCCAGTTTTTCCGCCTTTTTTCCATTTTCCGCCTCAATATTCCATTTTTCCGCCTCATTTTACCCTTTTCTGGCTAAACTTTCTGTTTTCTGATCAGCCAAACTGGTAAAAATTCATGCAGATTGTCAATGATGTGAAAAATTTTCTGTTTCCAGCAAAATTACTGGAAATTTTTTCCACTTCTAGCAAAATTTCAGCAAATTTTATCCATTTTCCAGCAAAATTTCAGCAAGTTTTTCCATTTCCGTGCAAATTTGATTTTTCCGTTTCCGTTTTTCCGGCCTCTTTTTCCGTTTTCCGGCCGCTGAATTTTTTTTCCGTTTCCGTTTCCGTTTTCCGCCAAGTGCAAATTTTTTTCCGTTTTCCGTTCCGTTTTCTGGCCGCTTAAAAAATTTTTCCATTTCCGTTTCCGTTTTCCGTAAAAAAATTTTTTTGACACCCTAATTACACATGACATTCAATATTCTACTTTACACGATTACGGGACGACCCACAGTTGACTTGCCACATTTGCCATCACCTGTGCACTGGTGAAATTGGCGCCAGGTGGCTGGCGCTGTACGAAATCGAGCTGTTCACCAAGTTCCGCTACCTGGTGCACATGTTCACCAACCTGCTGCCCTACGCCGCCGGCACAGTGTACCCCATCGTGTATACGATCCTGAACAGGGGCATACAGGTGCCACCCTCAGACTATGCGAATGCCTTGGCAAATGTCATGTGTCAACTCTTAAAAGTCATGTAAAATGCACTTCGTTTACAAGTCTTACCCAAACACGTTTTACATTATTTTAGACACTTTGCATGACAGTTGACAACTTTGGACACTTTGCATGACATTTGACATTTCACAGGGCATTTTACATGAGATTGAACACTTTGCATGACAGTTGACAACTTTGGACACTTTGCATGACATTTGACAACTTTGGACACTTTGCATGCCATTTGACATATTACATTATTTGACACACTTCGCATGACATTTTACATTTCACAGGGCATTTTACAGGGTCTGAGAGTGCCCTCAGGATGAACACGCGAGGATTCAGGCGCATAGGAGGAGGATATCTGAGATGCACATGCAGGTGCTTCTGGGGAACATACCCTATTTCATCGAAATACCTCAGGGAGTTTAATGTTTCAGAGTGGGTATTTTGAAAGGAGGGGGGGGGGGGGTGATTTCGAGCGAGGGTTAATTGAGGCATTTGGTTCCGTAACTCAGTAACGACCAAAGTGAAAAAAAATTGAGTTAGGTGTGGATCTCATATAAGCGTACATATTTGTATATGATAGAAAAAAATTAGCTCAATATATAACACCATTCCCGAGATACAGAGACACCGATTTTTGAAAAAATGTAAATTTTCATCCGAAACTCAATATCTCCACCATCAAAATGGTGAATTTTCACTCGAAACTCAACAACTCCATAAATATACACATCAAATCAAATCAAATCAAATAATCTTTATTACCACTCTTCCGGCGCGCGTCAAGTGGGTAATAGAACAGTAAAACAACACCCGTCCCTAATGAACAGACAAACCTGTAAATCAAATGCTAAATTGAAAATAAATCATGGATCATTCAGGTACACAAAGAATGTGAAAACTGCAAAAGTCATAAATGGCCAGTAATTTATACAATTATATCAATATGGTGTGTTATAGGTGGGTGAGCTCACAATTATAAGCGACCCCTTCCCACCCACACCAATGAAATAACCAATTGTTGTTTGGCATACATTCCCGCTACAGCAATTACAAATTTACCGGGGTAGCTGAAATGTTCCAACTTTTGCAATAACCATTCTCATGGTACCCGATAGAAGGCCTTGACAGCATCCACGAAGCAGCACAACATGTTGTTCATTGCTGTGAGACATCATTGTAACACCATATGGTTATCTGTGGTCCGTCGTCCCTTTCGAAATCCTCCCTGCATATCGCCGAACCCGTTGCAGTTCAGTATATTGCACTGCAGTCCTAGTGTCCGATAGTTGTTGACGTCGCTTTTAGAACCTTTCTTGTGTAGTAAAATCAGCTTGCTTGTATCTCGCCTCCATTCAGCCATCCATTGACGACAGTTTTCACTGCTATCAAGAGGTGACTTCCTGGGTGTTTCAGCATTTCATGTGTGACTGCTGTTGTACCGCTTGATTTACCGAGTTTCAGTTTCTTGCAGCTATATTGTATTTCCGCCAAGCCAATATCTGCGTATAGTGCCAGTTTGTCTAAACTATGCACTATGTTGCGCATACTAGCTTCTTGGGTGCTTGTCTCTGACATTGGATTTGGACACTGAACTCTCCCCCCAAAATCCATCAGAATATCTACTATTTGTGTGTCTGAGAGGGAGACAGTCCCATCTGGTTGTCTTAGCATCGCATACTTAATTCCCATACCTCTGTACTCTTTTGCAAGTCTGTAGAGGTCTGTATCTGCTCCTGCACTAGAAAGTTCCTTGTCGAGTGATTGTTGCATCTGTTCTAAGTTACGATTTGTTCTCCGCCTGAGCCATCTTCTTACTCTGCTGTCATTTCAACCCTTTAAATTCTTCATATATGATGCATTTTCTATGCAACATTCTTCACAGTTTTTGTATCTCTCTCTTTGATGTTCTAATAACCTTCTCTGTTTTTGATTCTCTATTGTTTGCGTTCTGTTTGCAAAACTTTGTTTCAGCCACCTTTAAAGCCGGAACTAGAGCTCAGCGTCGATTCTACGTAAAATGACGACGTAAAATGACGTCGTAAAATTAATTACACGAGTTTGGATCATGCTACGGGTCTACAATTTTCTAAGGATAATATATGAATCAATACCTTAATCGTGTCCAATACTGAGTGTTATCAGCCACAACTAGAGTGAATTGAAAAATTCAATTTTTATCATTTCATGTCATCATTTTATGTTAGGGAACTAACTTTACATTTCACGTCAACGGTTGCTTGCAATCATGTTATTAATTAATTAATAATTTTGTGTAATTAATTTTACGACGTCATTTTACGTCATCATTTTACGTCGAATCGACGCTGAGCTCTAATTCCGGCTTACAAGCGCTGCATGCAGACCTTCGTAGTTGCAGTAGTCTTTGTCACTTTGCGCCAGGTGTTCCTCTAATTGCCCCCCAAACTTTAATGATTTCTCAGCTCCTCTTATCATATTTTTCACTCGAAACTCGATACACTGCAAAAAATTTGCATCCGAAACTCGTTATAAATTTATAGGGAAATGGCTCAATCCCCATACAAAAATGAAGTTTGCATCCGAAACTCGATCTAAAATTTAGCTACCGTATTTCCTCGAATTACCCCCCGGGGGTTTACTTTTTCAGAGTGAACATTTTGAGAGAAAAACGTGAAAAATGCAACAATAACCACCATTTACAAGTTTTTACAGCCTTATATAAGGATGTAAACTAATGGATGATGACGCCAGCGAGAGGATTTGATGATATGTTTACTGCAACCGATCGACCACTTTAACGCGCTACGATTCTACATAAATACCATCACGACAGGAATCACCATCAGAGTGTGAATCCGTCAAATCCCTAAATCACCACATCCCACATAATCTCTCTCTCAATTTTTAAAACAGGAAACATATTCCAAAACAACAAAACAACACTCCTCTCCACAAATTTTTAGAGATCTCTACATGCGCTCCGAAGGTGAGCGAGAACGGCTATGCCTATGCCTGCGCCTATATGGTTCACGTGACACGCGCGCGGCCGTGTTGCGAAAAACTGCCGTGGGAGACGGTCTACGTGTATGCCGACCATGTCGGGCTGGTTCACGGTGCGCGTCCGCGACACACAAATAAAGTCGTGAAGTCTGTGATTAAACAACTTTCGATCGCATTTATTTCAACAGCGCCATTTCGGTAGTAAATGCAAATGAATATTTATTAGATTAATAAAGTTCAATTTTATATTCAGTCATTTTTAAGAGAAGCTTCCAACTTTTCAAAAATTAATTTAGCAATTGTTAGACCAGTAGAAAAAGAAAATCATCAGAAATTTAGCGTACACTGGGCATGTCGGGAACCGTGTTGAAACGTTCCTGCCTGTTCTGCACGACCTCGTCAGGTAGCACTCCAAACCGCGCACGCCTCACTTCGACAGGATTTACCGCCCGCGTGCCTTGCACATTCAATGCCATGGCGTAATCGTGACGTCGATAGAATATGTTGCTCTCGTCGAGGTTTACCGAAGTGCGCTAAAATGTATTGATAACGCTAATTTTAAAAGAATTTTTTGCAAGAAACATTTTCCACAAAAATGTAGCCCACAGTAGGAAAAATCGTAGTTTCAGTTTGTGTGGATACATTGCGTACATTATTGCGGCGTTCTGCCATTTCACGGTGATGTTGAAGCTCCCTAGTCAGACTACTAATTGTATTTCCCTGCTCATCCGCAAGCGATTGAAGGTGATCGCATTCGAGCTTGAAAAGTAAAATCAACTAAATGAATGATAACACGAGAGAATTGGCTAGAATTTAGGCGAACTTTATAGCCAACAATAGTGTGATGGCGTTCGTCAGCTGTCGCTTGCATTTCGTCTAAACTTGTTTGAACAGCTTGGAATTTAGCACCAAAAGTGGACATGTCCATGCTCATGCGTGTGTAAACTGTCTTAGCATTCAAATAAGCGGTTGCAAAATCCCCCACTCGCGCAGCGGCAGTAGCTGCCAAAGCGGCCGTCTCCGCAACATTGCCAGTGGGCTCCAAAGCATTGGGCATGGGCGGAAGCACAAATTCATTAGCACCAGCAGCAGTGTTGTGTTCGTCCACCAAGGGAATGTCACCAACACCATCCTCGTTATAGTCTAGAGTTTCCGGTTCCTCCTCTTGCACCTTGGAATCGGAAATGGGACCATTACAAAACCCCAAAAAATGCCGTAAATGACGTGAACTAAGCAATAATGCAACCTGTGCATGAGTTCGGTCTCGGGCTTCCGGGGTCGAGTCACGAGAAACAGATTGAATGGCTGGGTCTAGATTTGAGGGTTGTGTAGGACGGCGGGTAGTAGTCTTTTTGCGGCCAGCTTCTACTTGGTTCAAACCGAAACCCACCCAAATGCAAAGTCCAAAAATTGCAAATTGCATTGTTTATTTGTTACACGTTTTTCAGACGTTCGAAAAGTGTTTCCAGATTTGTTTCACTCAATGGATTATGCATGAACTGGTTATTTAAAGAATAAAATAGGAAACTAGTAGTTTGTGTAGGAAACAAACAAACATTACGCGGAAAACGTGGTGACTCGCCAACAATATCTATGTGGTACTTTGCGTATATCATCACCAAATTGCAAGTAAACGCTGGGGCCTTCTACAGCAATGACTGTGTGTGGGCCAGAAAATTTAGGCGTCATTCTATTTTGATCCGATATTTTTACCATTACTGTATCTCCAGAATTAATGTTAATTGGATGTTTAGAGGTAAAATATCTCTGATACGCTGCTCTACTTCTATCACTGTGAGTTTTCGCCGCATACCTCGCGTCATGCAAATTCAAATTTTTGGTAGCTGTGTAAAATAAATTCCAGTGGGGAAGATGACCAAAAATTAGGTAAAATGGGCAACAATGCACATTTTTATTGAAAGCCATATTATGTTCTAAAGTGATTAAAGGCAGCAAATCTCGCCAATTTACATTTTTCATTTCAGAGTGTGTAATTGCAAATAATTCACGCAATCTCCCATTCACAGCTTCTACCATCCCATTTGCTGATGGATTGTGAGATAATGTGGGTAAATGGCTTACCCCAAACTGTTCACATAAAGCGCGGAATTCCGAGTTCAGGTATTCGGTACCCTGATCGGATACAATAACCCTTGGTGCACCGAAAAGCATGAAAATATTCCGTAACACTCCCTTCGCGACCGCCGGCCCTTTCAAGCTTGAAACAGGGAAGGTAATCACATATCTAGTGAGCGAGTCAACGGCTACAATAACTTTTGATTTCGGGTCAGAATCCACCAGTTGTAAGGAATCAATGTGAATTGTGTCAAATGGTTGTAAAGGCGTCTCTACCCCTCCTGGTGTGCCAGGATGTAATGTATGCCTTTTAAATTGCATGCAGCTGGCACAAGCTGCACAGAAAGTAGTTACATCATCTTTCAGAGTAGGCCATGAAAAGTACTGGCACAATAAATCAATTGTACGTATCTGGCTCCCGTGGCTAGCATAGATTCCCATGTGGGCCTGCTGTAAGCAAGCCTGCTGCCATGTTTTAGGGGGCCACACTGCATAGCTATTATCACCTGAGAAACTTTTATAATATAATATGCCATTAATAAATTGTGCATTCGGAATGCTATCTGGTTGGAGCTCCAACTGGGATATGTAAGCTGATAACTCGGGATCCGCTAATTGAAGCTGATGCCAATCAATATCGGGCATAATAGAAGCTACCTGTTTCGAGCGTGAATTTAGTATTTTTTCAGGTACCCCTGTAGTCATCATTTGCGCGCTTAAACCCAGAACTAAATCGGTTGGTTCCACCAATTCGTCATCGTCAAAATGTGGATCGTCAACTGGGTTGCGCGATAACGCATCTGCCACCTGGTTGAATCGACCGGCCCTATGTATGAATTCAGTGACCTTCTGATTTATCAGCATGGCCCAACGTTCTAGTTTAGAATGATGATGTGAGCGTAACACCTGGGCTATTCCACTATTGTCTGTAATTACAACAAGTTTCTGCCCCTCAACGAAATCGGCCAGGCGCCGTATTGCCCATGCAATACATAGGCTTTCTAACTCAGCGGCAGAAAACGTTTTGTGGGGATGAGGTAATCGTTTCGAAATAAATGAAATTGGATGCATTTTACCATCATCAGCTTTCTGGGACAGTACAGCACCTAGGCCTTGAGCACTCGCATCTGTCTCTAAATAGAATGGACGTCCGTCACGAATAGGGTGCATTAATACTGGAGGTGAAGCCAAGCAGTATTTCAGAGTAGACCACGAATCTAACATAGTTTCGTTCCATTCAAACGGTGTCTCCCCAAATTTTGGTGTTTTTCCCTTGAGCACGTCATAGAGGGGCGCTGCAATCCGGCTATAATTAGGTATAAAATGAGAATAATAAACGCATTTTCCCAAAAATTTGCGCAGTGCCTGTTTTGTGTGAACTTTTGGAAGTTCCAGCATAGCCGTGACACGAGAAGGTGTGGCTGATATACCTTCTGCGGAAATTTCATGCCCCAGATATTTCAAGCCCGTAGTAAATATATTGCATTTTTTAGGTTGCATTTTGTCAATTGGCCCATCGGAGTCTCAAAAATAGACGCCTCAAATGAATCAAATGTTCTTCAACGGTGTCGCTACAACACAGAATGTCATCGATGTAGGCGCGGACCCATGCTCTACTTAAATCCTCATTCAAATCCATCAACATTATATTCATGAGACGTTGGAAAGACGCTCCACTATTGCATGAACCAAATGGCATTCTTGTGTACCTGAACTGTCCGAGGCTACACACAAACGAAGTTTTCTCGCGTGAATCCTCGTCCGCAAGCGGTACATTGTAGTAACCATGTCTAATGTCTATGGCTGTGAAAATCTTCCTACCTGCAAATTCAGCAAGTATTTCACCAATTCTAGGGAGTGGGTAGCTGTCAATTTTTGTAATTAAATTAATCATCTTAAAATCCACGCAGAACCGATAATCATTGGTTCCTTTAGGTGCAATAGTTATGGGCAAGGTCCATGGCCCATCAGAATGTTCGATTATTCCCTCTTTCAACATTGATTGGATAGTTTTGTGAATGAAATTTCGCTTGCAGGGTGGTTCGTATCTGGGCGCCTGTTTAATTGGCGGGTGATTTGGGTCAGTGATGATTGCATGTTCAACTAATGTTGTGCAGCCCACATCGTAGTCGTGGCATGAAAAGATGTCATGAAACTCAGTTAGCAAATCATGAAATTCCTGTGTTTGTTTGGGTGATAAAGTCAACCTATTAGCTGAAGGTAGATTAGCCAAAATAAATTTCACACGCTCTTCCTTAGACATTTTGATTTTTTCTACCGAATTCTGATCAAATTCTGTTTTTGGTGGTGTTGCCACGGTTACAGCATTAGCACATGTGGCTGAATTTGTTTTCACAGGGTCTACTAGCAGCTTAGAAAAATGGTGGCTTGGTCGGAAAAGTGCATTAGTTGGTATCACAGTACAAGTGCCAATATGTTCACCCGCCTCGAGATAAACTGGAGTATCTGTTGGGTTGAATACAACAAGCGAGAACTTTTTCTGTTCAATTCTTGGGACAATGGTATTGTACATTTCTACTTTATTTTCAAAATCTTCATTGGAATAAATTGCGGATGAATTCTGCCAAATCAGATCAGGAATTATCTTAGGTTTTTTTGGGTAATGTTGACCTACAGAAGCTGTTCCATGTGCTGGGATGAACAATGGTTTTTCGACGATTACTCTCTGGGACAGTAGTTCTGCAAATTGATTTTCTAGATGCAAGAATTGTTCCTCAGCATGCTGATCAGTTGTAGTTTGTTTTTCTGAAAGTGGTCCAAAGCCAAAGGAATTAACCATGCAAGTTTTAGAAATGACATGATGTCTGTTCCGACTAGAATTTCATTCATCGCCTCTTTTTCCATATTTACCAGACATACTACTAGAACTTTACGCAGTACTCGGTCTACTGGAGATGTGTGTTCAAAATATAAAGGCACTTCCTGCATCATACCAGGTTGTGTTTTTCCAGAGAGCATATAGACTTCTGCTGTTGATGGCCGCATGAATTTTTCTAAATCTAAACCAGTCTGTTTAGCAATTTTCTCCAATAATGCTACTGGAACAATAGTGCGAGTACACCCTGAATCCAGCACTACTTGGCAAGGTATACCCTCTATTCTAACTGATGCAAATAATTGTGGCCCGTTTCTTTTTTCTATTTTTATGTTTATGCACTGTTTTTCACTTACAGAAGTGAACGCTCTGGTCTGCATAAGTTGATTACTGACGCCAAAAGCATCGACATTTGATTGAATTTTACTGTAAACATTCCCGACTAGTAACACATCACTTTCGGAATCGACTGTTGAATCAAAAATTTCAGGTATCTCCATCATTTCCCTGTAAGTCAGTGTTGTGCTCGGGGAACAGATCCGTGAAGAAGCACAGGACACCCGATTCTGCCGCGTCTGTGAAACAGGAAATGTGTCATGTAGTGACGTCCAAAACTTTCTTTCTAAATTTTTTAAGTAACCTGGGTCTGTTTCAGCCAATGATGCCAGCCGGTGCTTAAATTCATTGCAGTAGACTGACCATTTGTCATCCAAATTGACTTCATCAGTATTTGTTTTAGTTAGAGAATCTTCCTCCACTGAATCAATGTCCGCCTCATCTGGAACAAATCCTGCTTTAGCAAATGTTTGTGGTCTCGGGGGTGCTGCGTTACTCGTGTGGGGCGGGCCATAATGTTTTACCTGTCCGAAACCGTCCGATTTCGGCGAAACTTGACCGGTAAATGGCGAAACTAGACCGGTAAATGGAGGTGGCACCCCTTTTGTGACACCCCCCTCCTTCTCACGCTGCGTGATCCTACACTCACTGACTCTATGCCCTGCGTGATTCAAACGCGGGCACCATGGGTCAGAAATAGACTCATTTAAAAAATTTTTCATTGTGAATCGATTTCCCTGAGTAGTTCGTGGGCGATTCCTTAGAGCACCATCCCCAGGGGCCAGTTTCACTCCCCTGTAGTACTCCTCCACAAGTTGCACCGCTTGTATTAATTTCAAATTTTTTGATTGTGCAATATTTTTAAAGTTTGCCATAACAAAGCGATCATAGCGTGAATCGTCAAACCTGGCCCATAATTTAGCCGAGACCAATTTGTCAATCAAAGTGGAATCGTATCCTACAGATTCGCGAATTTCACTGGGTAATTTCGAAATCAACCTCAAATAAAATTGCAACAATGTCTCGGTACGTAACATTGCTGCCCCCTCCCATTCCGAGTAAGTGTAGACTTTTTTGGGTTCCCTGAAAATGCTCTCCAGCTCAGTCAGCACATGCTTATAGTCCGACAAATCTTCGGGCTTGAATAATGTTGTCAAGACTTTGGCAGCTTCACCAGCCAATTTAGTAGTGAAGACTTCGAGCCAAAATTGCGGCAATAATTCCGGCGTGGAGACAGATAGGGAAGCAATTTGCACGGCCCTCCGCCAGTCGGTGAAGTTCAAATTGTCAGCATTAGATTTGAAAATTGGGATTTTATCCAAAATGTGGTGTTTTGCAAGCAACCAATAATTTAGCAAATCGACTTTAGAGTTTTGCGCTGCGGCCGCCGGTAGTTTTGAAAAATCTTTCATGTGCCACGGGTCATGGCTTTCGGCAGGTGCGAATGAAACTGGGTCAAACAACGAATTTTTCTTCAACTCACCCACTTTTTCCTCAGGCTTCGCCTTGCCGATTTCAACCGGGGTCGTCTGCAATCCATTTTTCTTAACCTGCAAACGATTGAACCTAGCCAGCAATTCGCCAAATGCATGTTCGAATGACTGCTCATCTTCGCTACTGGTAACGATAGGTTTCGGATCAGGCGCCAATGCCGGTTGAATTGAAAATTTTGCGTTGTGACGCTGTATCGCGGCGCTTGAGCCTGGTTCAGTAAGCATGCGATTTACTAGCATTAACTGCTCTGCAGACATTAGCGCTTTTCTTTTAGTCACTTCCATGTTTTGACAGTCGACATTGCCACGTAAATATTCCTCGAATTCGTCGTAGCCTAGGTGAACTTTACCTGTTTGCTTGTCCGTGAAAGGAACTGCCTCCATCGGGTCAGCCCGGAAAAACTCGGCCGTATCGACCAGGTGCACTGCCTGCACTTTGGGTTTATCGACCTGCAAAAACTGCATTCGCTCACACACTGCCGGTGCTCTCTGTTTAACAAAATTCAGCATGGCGTGCAATGGATTTTGTTGGAAAACTGTCTGCCGCGGTGCTAAAGTTGACCGACTTACCGGTGCACTTGCTGGATGCGGCTGCCAGTTGGTAGGAAATTGCACAATGCGTGCGCGAACAGGAGTCATCGTAGACTGGGGTGGTAGCGAATACTGTGCCACCGGAAATTGCGGGCGCTGCGCGCAAGACAAGCGCACATCCTGGAAGAGCCTAGAAACCTCGGGATGTAGCCCGGGTGGTGGCAACTCATTCACAGGGTGTGAGCGTGTGTGGCGGCGCGGCGTAACAGCTGTGTGTGTAGAGATTTCACTGCCGTGAGTAGACATTAGAAATCAGGTAGTGTCGGGATCGGGTTTAGACAATAAAATCATAGACCTCGTTGCACGGGAATAGTAGCCGTGGGTAGTCAACAACAGCACGTCCACCAATAATGGATGATGACGCCAGCGAGAGGATTTGATGATATGTTTACTGCAACTGATCGACCACTTTAACGCGCTACGATTCTACATAAATACCATCACGACAGGAATCACCATCAGAGTGTGAATCCGTCAAATCCCTAAATCACCACATCCCACAAAACACATTCCCGGTCACGTCCGGCAGCCATTTTTTGATGTTACTTCTTATATCCTATCCCCAGTTCTAGAGCGCCCCAGAAGCTGAAACTTGGGGGAGATATTGGCGCAACCCCCCTCTACTTTGCATGAATTGGGGGGGTCGCGGCGACCCCGCCAATTCATGCGAAGTAGAGGGGGGTTGCGACAATATCTCCCCCAACTTTCAGCCTCTGGGGCGCTCTAGAACTGGGGATAGGATATAAGGAGTAACATCAAAAAATGGCTGCCGGACGTGACCGGGAAGGTGTTTAGATGGTATAAACGATGTTCTAACGTAACACAGTAAGTGTTTTGAACGTCTGTTATGCATTTCCTGAACCACAAATTCATAGTGCCCATATTCAGGGGGGTATTTCGAGGGGGGGGGGGTATTTCGACGGGGGGGGGGTATTTCGAGGAAATACGGTAGTTAAATAAGTTGCCATAATGATTACAGACAGTCAAATTGACTTAACTCTAGCCATATTTACCGGCCATAGGATTGTAAATATTGAAAATGTAGAGAAATTCGTTGTCTTTCCAATCAGTATTGGGCAGCAAGGGTTTTCACTCAAAGCGTGCCCGCTCAGATCACTCTCAAAGTTTCAAATGCAATTTAAATGAAACTGAAAAAACTGGAGTAATCGAGTTTCGGAAGTAAACTCCTCAATTATTCCCTCAGCTCGAAACAAGTTGGGGGTATTGCAAGGGGGTTAATTCAGGGAGTTATTTCGATGAAATACAGTAGTTTCAATTTTCACCCAAAATAGTTTTCAATTTTCAACTTTCTCAATTAGTTTTCAATGTTGCAAACAATCGTTGATGGTTGCAAGCTCATCGGCCCGCAGTCGCACATGGACGAGACCACGGGGCTGGGCGGCGGGCCGGCCGGCGGCGCAGGTGCCACTCTCCCAGCCTGCAAGTGGCATGCCAACGGTCCAGTGTTGGCGAACCGACTCCATGTCTACTGTTGCGGTGTCAACTCGATTTTAGTTCAATTTAGGTCGCAGGGCAAAGTCGAACAGGATTTCTCATTGTCATGTGCATTTGAACAGTTTCGCAGCCCATAAACTACAACATATATGAAAAACAGTCGGCCCAGTTCAGGGTTGGTTTTAGTAAAATTCTTTTTACTAAAATTGTATTTTATTTTTATTAAAATTGTATTTTATTTTTATTTTATTCTTCAATTTTCCATTTCATTTTTATTTTATTCTTCAATTTTTCATTTTATTTTTATTTTATTTTTATTTTTACTTTTAGTTCGTGACCAGGATTGATTTAAGTAAAATTCTTTTTACTAAAATTGTATTTTATTTTTATTAAAATTGTATTTTATTTTTATTTTATTCTTCAATTTTACATTTTATTTTTATTTTATTCTTTAATTTTCTATTTTATTTTTATTTTATTTTTATTTTTTTCCTGAGATTTTGCCAACCCTGGCCCAGTTGACATCCGGATGTCAAGTGGGCCGACTGTTTTTCAGAAAAATTATTGTTGTTGGGCTGCGAAACCGTGTTCAAATGCACATGTCAAATTAATTCCTCTTAGACATTGCCGCTTGTGCCCTTAAAAATTGTCCCGCAACCTACAGTCTCAGATAATGGAGTTGACACCCCAACAGTTGACATCCAGCGAGTTGGTCACTTTACAGAACACTCTATACTCGGCGGACAGCACACCTAGTATGAAAACCTACCATCATTTAATGAATAAAATCCTGTGATAAAATCAATAATTAATTATTCCATAGTAAAAACGAAATATTATGATGAAAAACTGTAAAAATTTTGGTTCATCATTCAGGTGGGTTATGGTAGGTTCTGATACTAAGTGTGATGTCGGCCGGGTATAGCAAACTGGAGCACTTAGCATGCGACGGGACAGTGCGCATCGGTTGTCGGACTGGGGAAGTGGCCAGGCGGCAACCTGCTGTCGATCGTGGTGCGCAAGGCGAGCTGGAAGCTGTCGCTGCAGCAGACGCCGCCCTACCCGCACGGGGGCCAGGCGCCCAGCCGCGCCGGCACCGAGGGCGCCAAGTGCACGTGCCAGTCCCGCACCCTGCCCAGTGCACTGGCAAATGTAAAATGTCACGCAAAGTGTCAAAAAACGCAAAATGCCCCGCAAAATAGCAAACGTACGTTTGCCATTTTTCGGGGCATTTTACATGGCTTTTGACACTTTGCATGACATTTGACATTTTATAGGACATTTTACAGGGTCTGGGACTGCCCCCAGACGCCTGCGCGGCTCCAGGAAGCGCTCGCGTAAGTCACTCGGCCATGTTTCACCCCGCCACTTTACCACTTGTCATCGATGATGGCAAAGAAAAATAAGATACCGTATTTCTTCTAATAGAACGGCATACCTCCAATAGAACGGCAGCCTCAAATAGAACGGCACCTCTAATAGAACGGCAGGTAAAAAGTTGACGAAAAAATAGAACGGCGCTCTTCTATTAGAAGAAATACAGCAGCAGAAATGCATAGCATGCGGTCCGCCGAGTATACCCGGAACTGAAATTTTAATCATTTTGGATACGAAAGAACTGAACCAGAACCAAACCTGAGAACTGGAACCCATACCCGAACTGAAAATTTTGAGGAACCGAGAACCGATACCGAAACCAAAATGTTTCGGAACTGAAATCTTTTGGAACCGAGAACCGATACCTGAACCGAAATTTTTCGGAACCGAGAACCGGAACCGACAATTTTCAAGTTTCAAACCCTAACCTGCAGGTCGCCGGGCGAACACGTCGGAGGAGCCGCAGCCGCTCAAAGAGTACCGCATCAAGGGCGGGCCGTCGACGGCGATCACGGTCACGTGCAACATGCACCCCGGCGACACCTCCCCCGACCGGGCGTCCATCCCGGGCGGCAGCGACGCGCACCGCTCGCACGCCGCCAGGTGCCAGTCCCACACCCTGTAAAAGACCATGTAAGGTGTAAAAGACCTGCAAATGTCACATGTCATGTAAAAACCTTTAAAATGTCACGAGTCATGTAAAAACCCTGTGAAGTGTCTGAGTATCCGAACTTCATAGTATACAAAAACATAAGATTTGGATACAGACACTTCACAGGGTCTTTTACATGACACCCGACACTTTACAGGATCTTTTACATAACACGTGGCATTTTACAGGGTCTTTTACACGACGCGTGACATTTTACAGGATCTTTTACA
Organism: Sphaerolaimus hirsutus; assembly: GCA_964036195.1. Taxonomy (NCBI): domain Eukaryota; kingdom Metazoa; phylum Nematoda; class Chromadorea; order Monhysterida; family Sphaerolaimidae; genus Sphaerolaimus; species Sphaerolaimus hirsutus. Next base: position 538,006 of record OZ038451.1, on the reverse strand, counting down.
TGACACGTAACACTTTACAGGCTCTTTTACACGACGCGTGACATTTTACAGAGTCTTTCACACGACGCGTGACATTTTACAGGATCTTTTACATGACACGTGACATTTTACAGGCTCTTTACATGCCACCTGACACTTCACAGTCTTTCCACACCTCACATGGTCTCTCACAGTGTGGGGGACTGGCGCAGGGGCATGCTGCAGCAGCGGGCGGTCAGCGTGGCCGTGTTCCACGCGGCCGCCACCGCCAGCGACGGCTGCAGCACCGCAGACGCCAGCCCCTCCCCGGGCGGGTCGGACAATATTCAAGGGGACACTGGCCTGTTTGGGGCGGGGGTCTCCAATGGCGGTTGGGGGGTACCCCCCCCCGAAACAGCCCAGCTATCTATCTACCGTATTTCCTCGATATACCCCCTCAAAATGGAGTTTGTAAACCCTCCCCCTCGAAATACCCACCAAATAAAGTGTATAGAGAACGTAAATATCAAAAGCTACGGTTTGTGATACGGGAAACGTAGAACACACGTTAAAAACAATGACTGTGTTACGTTAGAACCGAGTTTATACCGTCTAAGTACATACCGTATTTACTCGAATAGGTCCCCCCTGTTAGGCGAGTGAGGAACCTTCTGGCGAAAAAATAACCCCCCTCGAACGCCCCTCTCAAAAATCTCACTCTGAAAGAATAAACCCCCTGGGGGTAATTCGAGGAAATACGGTATCTATCCCTGAGGCCGCTCAGCTAACTAGCTAAGCCAATTTTTTGCATATTATTTGCACATTATGTATGCATGACAAGAAACTTGCCAAATGCATGTCATTTGTGAACAACGATGGGTGAGTTCTCAAAATAAAAACACTTTCTGTATTTTGAGTTTTCAAAAAATGAATATCTGTGTTTTGAGTTTTTTCCACGAAAAAACTTGAGTTTCTGTGTTTTATTTCTGTGTTTTTTGAAAAAACTTCGAGTTTTTACAACTCGAGTTTTAAAATAAAAACTCAAGTTTTTTAGAAAAAACTCAAGTTTTTTGATAAACTCATATTTTTTGGTAAAAACTCGAGTTTTTTGGTAAAAACTCGAGTTGTTTGAAAAAAGTTGCATTTTACAGCATTTTACTGTTGAAACAGTGGTTTTCTTATCAAACATTGGTCTTGCATACGTTTTGTCCAGTATTGGAAAATTTTCATTAGTTCACTGGAGGTAGTTCCAAATGGGTGACCAAAACCTTTGACAGTTTGGGGGGTGGAGCCCTCAGCTCAATTGTGTGAGCTAGCAGACCCTGGTGAACACTCCTCAACACTTCGATCACAGTCCCCAATATTGTCGAAACCACCAGGAGATGCCGACAACATTATTTTTTTGGGTACTTATTTCATCGTTGAACTTGGATACTATGTACATATTTACACACTATACATACATACATACCTTATGTATGCACATACACACATTGTTCAGTTCAAATTTTGTGCCTTCAATTGCTTGGATTAAAAAAAACTCAAAAACATTTCCATATTTTCTGTGTTTCCGTGTTTCCGTGTTCTCCAAAAAAGAACTCATTTGAGTTTCTGTGTTTTTCAAAATTGTCGAGTTTCCGTGTTTCTGTGTTAAACAAAAACACGGAAACTCAATGAGTTTCCGTATTTAATGTGTGTGTTTTTGCCATCGTTGTTTGTGAAAACTACAAAACACGTTGCACACCATATGCCTAACTGTATGGCGGCATGTCACCATTTTTGCCATTCCAGTTTTCACACCAACGGTGAAAACTAGTGTGTGTAGGCACATTGATACAAAAAAAAACAGAAATGATTTGCTACTGTACAGGTTTATCTGAGCACAAGCGCCAGAACTTAGCCCCAGAGCGCGAGCAAATGCGGCACAGCCACCTGTCAGCGTCGAGCACCATGATTTACAGGGGAGGCCCGTGCGAAGGGGCCGCTGCTAGCACTGCTAGTTCCAATGCCGGTGCGCACAGCCAATACAGGTGCCGGCGACACAACAAGGGCACCATGTGGGAAAACTTGCTGTGATTATTGTGCCCATTAAGAATACCGTATTTCTCCTAATAGAACGGCATACCTCCAATAGAACGACAGGTTTTAGCACATTTTTGCGCTAACGAAAACAGTAGAACGCCAGGAGTAAATTATGTTGGGAATGATCCAAAACACAAAAAAATGGATGGCAAGAATGTTCAAGGCTTCAAAAGAGATATTTAATTTCAAATTTATGCTCAAATATAAAAATATTGCTCAAGCTTTATTTAAATATAAGGCTTTGTTCAAATGAGGAGTGTGTGAAAACTTAAGTGAAAAAACGAAGTTGACGAAAAAAAGTTGACGAAAAAATTGAACGGCGCTCTTTTATTAGAAGAAATACGGTAGTCCATTTATATCTGATTATGTATATCTTTGCCGTAAATCCCCGATTAGTTCCCCCCTGTGAGAAAAGGGAGGGAAAATTATTTCGTTGAATACCTAATCGCTCCACTTTTATGTATGTTGCATAAACAATGACGGAAGACCACACATTACCCCGGAAAACAATTCGAGCATTTCCAACAAATAAATATATATTTTATTACTATATTCCATCAACTAATGTAAATATTCCAATTTTTTATATAATATTCTTGTCAATAAATATCAAATGTGATAGATATCACAGGAAGAAAATCGGAAAACTACACACCAAAACAATAAAATAACGCCTTCAAAGACAGGGGAACAGGCAACAAAGAACCCATATATTTACACTTGTGGGACCGCAAGCTTAATTCTTAACAGGGAAAAATACCATTATTATTTTGATGTACCGATACCCCCAGGGGGTTTATTATTTCCCCAGCAAATTTGAAGGGGGGTTTCTCAGTTCTCTCAGACCTGGAAGTATTTCGAGGGTCAATTCAAGGGATAATGGGCCCCCACACGCTAGTTGACATCGAATAGCTTCTGCCTTTTTCTTATGTATCCAAATGAAATGAAATTTAAACAAATGTTATGCTTCCAATTGTAGAAATTGTGGATTGGAACAGATTGGAGTGATTGACATATGCTGTCACAGTAAAAGTTTTTATTTGCACAAAAGTCCCCTATTTGCACAAAAGTTTCTTTTGTCTGGCACCCAAAGTAAAAGTTTCTATTTGCAGTAGCAGTTGTCATTGTGCTAAACGGTTGACTGCTGAGCTATCACAGGCGGAGCCAAACTGACAAACCTGCATGCAGGTTTTTCTTCAATTATGCAATTTTTTCCTATTGCTAGCAAAATTTTATCAAATTTTTCATTTCCATGCACAATTTCGCCTTCCTTTTTCCGACATTTCATTTTTCCGCTTTTTGTTTTTCGGCGAGAGCAAGATTTTAACCATTTCCGTTTTCTGGCAAGTGCAAATTTTTTGCCATTTCCGTTTTTCGTAAAAAAATATTTGACACCCTAGTCAGCAGACTATAACCGGTAAGCAATACATAAATATGTATAAATACTGGCTCGAATAAAAATTTCAACAGCACTTTCCAGAGATGCAATCAATTTCTGACTCAAGATAAATCTGATTTAGAAAAAAAATTTTTCACCCAACATGGGAATGAATGTGCAAACATCAATTAATGTCCCAGAAACGAAAAACACTATCACAAGTAGAGGTATAATTAGAAATCCAACCAAAATATAAATTTGAGTAAAAGCCAACGATACAAGGAGTGGATGAACAAATCAGGGGGGATAACATTTGTTTCGATGGCCCACGCCGCGCCCATTTCTAAAATGCCAACAGAAATTTACTTTTACATGGCATTTTACAGGGTCTGTGACTGCTCCAGGCCGAAAAACGCTTGAATTATTAGGTAACACTCAACTACAGATCAGTGGTACCAACATCTGGGGGCAGTCCCAGACCCTGTAAAATGTCAAATGTCATGCAGTGTCCAAAGTCATGTAAAATGCCTGGTAAAATGCGGCAGACATACGTTTGCCATTTTACCGGGCATTTTTCATGACTTTTGACACTTTGCATGACATTTGACATTTTACAGGGTCCGGGACCGGCACCTGTGCCATTATTCCTCAGCGTGCCGGGCACCGTAGAATGTCGTATAATGTCCCGCTGCGAAATGCATCCACATTCTTCTTGCGAAAATGCGTAACCGTCTGCATGGCGGGGATTAATTGAATTGGCGCCAGTTTTTGAGAGACAATTGAAGTAAGTGTGAGTGATAAGATTAATTACGAGTCCCCACGGATAGATGTAAGATTTTTTTGGCGGGCTGGGGCCAGTTCCGCAAAATGAGAAGTGAGAAGTGAAATGGCAAAGGCGAAGTAAAAGCGCAAAGGCGAAGTGAAACGGCAAGTGAATGCAAAAGCGAAGCAAAAAATAAAAAGTAATTTCTCTTCGCTTTTGCCAATTCACTTCTCACTTTTCATTTTGCGAAAATTGGCACCAGGTTTACCCCCCACTTGAAACCCCTAAACAAAGGAGCTAGCGTCACTTCACATCCTAGTCAGTTCACATTCAATCTATTTGGACAGTTTACATTCCACAGTTAACAGCCTGTTAACATCAAGTAAAAAATGTATCATCCCGTATATCGGTATCGTATAAAGCGGTATATCGCAGACTATCCTTGACATCGCCCTACCGCCGAAATTACACAACTCTATACAGGTGGGCCTGCACAATTCCGCCTGAAAACCCATCCCGCATGTTGACCAGGAACACATTTAATTATACCCGGCATGCTGAGAATAGGCAATAAAACACATCTACAGGTGATAATCTATAAGAAGTATGATAATTTCCAACAGCTGAAATTTTTTTACCTTTCCGTTTTCCGGCAGCCAAAATTTTTTTACCTTTCCGTTTTCCAGCAGCTGAAAATTTTTTACCTTTCCATTTCCGTTTTTTCCAGCCCATTTTTCCGTTTTCCGGCTGAAATTTTTTTATCTTTCTGTCTCCATTTTTTCAGGCCATTTTTCCATTTTCTGGCATTTTTCCATTATTTTTCCAATCTGTATTTATCTTTTTCCACTATGGTGTTTTTAACTACCAGGTTCTTGTGTCGTTCATAACTTTTATCTGTATCTAAATCCGTAAAAAACAAAGTAATTTTGGACACATACTTTGCAGTCTGCTGAGTATACTTTTTACTGAATGCAGTTACATTCTAAGTTCACTTTTGCTAAATTCTTATTGTTGTTGTAGTGTATTTTTGCTACCTTTTGATGATTTTTTGTTGGTTCAGTTAAGCTTGAACTACAAGTGAAGTTGCTGGCATGATCCATAGTTGCAGAATGTACAGCTACCACAATCAAAGCCAAACAGGCAAACCTGCATGCAGGTTTTCCTTCTGCGAATTTGTCCATTTCCGTGCAAATTTCACTTTATTTTTTTCTGTTTCCGTGAAAATTTCGCTTTCCGTTTTCCGGAATTTCATTTTTCCGTTTTCCAGCCGATAAATTTTTTTACCTTTCCATTTTCCGCTGAGTGAAATTTTTTACCTTTCCGTTTTCCGGCAGAAATTTTTTTTACCTTTCCGTTTTCCGTTTTCCGTATAGTGAAATTTTTGTACCTTTCCGTATTCCGTACAAAAAATTTTTTTGACACCCTAATCCTTAAGGCGGCACCCCGAACGCACGGTCAGTCAAATTGGAATCGACCACGGCGGGGGAAGACAACCTCCTTCTGCTGGTGCCCACCGAGCCGTCGCCACGCAGCAGCAGGTAACTCGCCTCCGTTAATCTGCGGGTTACCGTAGTTACATTGGGTAACACCTGATTGTATACGGTAACTGGGGCCACCCCCGGACCCTGTGCAAAGTGTCTAAAGTCATGCAAAGTGTCTAAAGTCATGCAAAAAAGATTCCTTTAACATTTTGCAGGGCATTTTACAGAGTCTGGAAGTGGCACCTGGTGTAAGTGACAAGAAAAGTGGTAAACAGGGGGTTTAGACATGCTACATCGAGTGACAAGTCAATTTGCCACTTTAAATGCCACTGAAATAATTGCCACTTTAAATGCCACTTGTACCTGTCACTTGACATAACAATTTCCTTGTTACCTAACCACTAGATTACTACGTTCAGATTAACGTAGCGGGTATTGGTTCACGTGTACGCTATCTGCATGTGCAAAAACAAATCTGCAAAATCAAAAATCCACAACAGGGTGCATGGTCTTTGCACCGTGTTGATAATGCTTGTATTTATAAAAATGGGGAAAACCAAAATCGAAACGCCCATAATCAGGGGTTATCCAGATTTTGACCCTCCTGGGGGTAGGTTAAATAGCAAATCGCTCCTCCGGACAGATATATAGCTGAAAACAGTTTAGGGGGTTGGGGGTTTTTTGGGGGGGGGCGGAGTTCAGGGCAGGGGTTTAGTAGATTTGGACCCTGGCGGTGGTTTATATAGATAGTAAATCGCTCCTCCGGAGGGATAGATAGCTGAAAAGACAAAAATTTTGCCTCTGGGATAGATAGATAGCTGAGCGGGCCTCCGGGATAGCTGGCCGATTTGGGGGGGGGAGGGTAACCACCCCCTACCCCCCCCCTACTAAACCCCTGGTTCAGGGGGTAGTAGTCAAAAAATTTGCCTCCTGGATAGATAGATAGCTGAGCAGCCTGCCCGACAGATAGCTGGGTGTTTTGGGGGGTTACCCCCGACCCCCAATTTCCTACCCCTGCTCATAGGCGCTGCACACGCTAGTTGACATAGATTCCAGCGTCAACTCAGAGTCAACTCCATTTAGTTGATGCAACCTATTTCTTAGTAGACATTTACGCAACTGCGTATGTGTTAACCTGTTTTTGTTATTTTTTTGGTAGTTAGGTCTGATTGTCAAACGATATTGTCAACTGTGAAAAAAACATTTTCAGAAATAAGTTGACCCAGCCTTCTTTGATGCTATTTGTGTGTTTTAAATGTTCCTATGTTATTAAGCAAAATTCATTCGATATTGTGACACTCAATTGTTCATGTTAAAGTAAAGTATGATAATTTTAAAATTTATTTTCTTGTTACACATTGAAAATTTTTTAATTTGTGACATGTGTAATTGTGTGAATATTGTTTTGGTGATTCATTTAGTATTAATATAGGGCAATTTTTTGATAAAAAAAAATGTTTAAATGATGCCTTAATGATAGAGGAAAAAATTATTTTGCATCAAACCAAAATTTATTTTTCATTGAACACAACAAATGTATATCATATTGCTAACAGTACCAGCAGAAAGGTAAAAAAATTGAACATAGTGATCACTGAACAAAAAGAAATGCATACAGGAAACAAAATATACAATTTTTAGAAAATTTTATGTTAAAATATTTCAAAGTAATATTTTTACTGCAATTTAAATTGTGTAATACATGTCATTTGATAAGGAAAAATATTAAAACATATATTCTTTAATTGTTAAGAATGGAAACATATTTGACTTTCAAAAATGATTTTTGAAAATGAGTGAAAAATTGCTGAATTGAGCATGAATTCATGAATTTGACAAATACAATCACAATGATATGTCAATTGAGCAATTTGGCCATTTTATCCATGACAGTCTGCATTCACCAGTCTTTATCCACGTTTTCACCTTTTCCCTCGCTACTCTAGCATCAAATCACATTTTTAGTAAGTTGTGATAAAATTTTTTGAGTTGACAAAGTTTAAAATTAATGGTTGTCAAGTGAGTGTGCGCGTACGATCAGTACAAAAACCTGATGTCAACTCAAGCAAAAAATTTTGACAAAAATGTTTTTCAAAACTTAATTATAATTTTTCATGCAAAAAGTTCTTCTATGAAAGATGGAGTAAATTTTTCTCTATCAGAGTCTCAAATTCCATACATTTTCAATTAAAAATGAATGAATAAAGGTACTTTTAGAAAGTCGGTGTCTGCTGTGTCAACTAATGAAAAAACATACTTTTTCATACATTTGTGCACTATTTCGGGCAGTTGACAATGAAGAGCAACTACTTGTGTCAGTGGAATTTCTGTAAAATGAAAATGTTAACTAAAAACATACACTTACATGCACTCCATACACATTTTTTACTAGTTGACATTTTCACTATAAAAATCAGTTATTTGTGTGCAGCAAAAATGTCAACTGAAGTTGATTTTTGCCTAACAAAATCACCCAATTGACAAAGGTAATCATCAAGAAATGTCAACTGTATGAAAAACGTACACTTTTTAGCGCATGCGTGTCATTTTAGTTGACTTGTCATTTTCTCAAAATTGTCAACTGTCCAAATTTTTCAGTTGACACAAAAAAAGTGTGCATGTTTTCAACTAAATAGGTTCCGGGGTCAACTAAAAAAAAACAGTTGACTCTGAGTTGACTCAATCTACTTCTAAAAAGTAGCGTCAACCACCGTGTGGAGCGCCATAATAAAGCAGGCGTGCCATTCAACCCGATACACATGCAAAACACACGATCATGCAAGTTCGGTTGAAATTAGTTATTAGCGAAAACAAAAATCATGCGAAATAAAAATGGTTTAGTTTGCACAATTTCAGCGGACAGATCAGCAACAGGGACAGGGTACAGTGAAAGTGCGTTGTTTAATCGAAATTAGCCAAAATGTGCCACACCAGATCATTTCATTTTGATTGCATTCTTTCAGATAAATATCTTCATTATCCTTTCGTCATCAAGAAATTGACTATAGAAATAAAATTATCTAAAACGCTCTAAATAGGAACTTCGAATCATGTATTTATTGCCACTAATTTGACTGTGTTGCCGAAGGTATTTTATATTATATTTTTCGGCGACCAATACATAAGCAGAATGTCAGAGAAAGGTAGCAAACAACAAAACTATTCCAGCATATTTGATACCTAAAATTGCGGACGGAATAGGCAAGATGCATAAAAAATTGATTCTAAAAAGACAGATCGTTTTGGTCCAAGGAAAAAAAGTATTAAAAAAGTGAAAAAAAAAGTTTAAAACCAAGTAAAAATATACTTTATACAAATACCCATAGGAATGATTTATAAAATGGTTTTTTGTTCCAATGGTAAAGATATACCTATTTAATAATTGACCGCCGCCGGAGCGACATCAACTTGGCAATCATCCAAGTGTAAGTCGTCGAATAAGTAACCCAGTAAATATATATGGCGAAACATAACTTCTCAGAGGTGTTTCTCACTTCTCACGGTAGTTCTTTTACTTTTTTCGCATCTCTACGTCTATCTATCTGGAGTTTTGCCCCAATTTTCACTCAATATCACTCATTTTCGCAACTTTTTATAGTTCTTCACCTTCAAAATTGTGCTTTCCGGCTAAATACATGGTTATACACCTGTTTTAGCCATTTTATACCCACTTTTGGCTACTTTTACTGATTATTAGCGATTTTTCCCCCTTTCTGCCTTTTTAACCTTGAAAAAGCCTATATATTGTGCCCCCGCCAGTAGGGTTCAAACGATATATCGTATCGAATATCGGATATCGACCATTTTTTAATATCGAATATCGAATATCGATATCGAAAATTTTAAAAAAATATTGAATATCGATATCGAAAATTTTGAAAAAATATCGAATATCGAATATCGATATCGAAAAGTCATATCGTTTGAACCCTACCCGCCAGCCCCCCCTCAGAAAAATTCTCAGCTATCTATCCCTCCGGAGGAGCGATTTGCTATCTGTCCAGCCCCCGCGAGGGCCAAAATGCTGGAGACCCCTGGGGGTAACGCTAGATGAGATCCGGGTCTAGATTAGGAGCGGGTTTAGCTCAGCAGCCAGTGTATGTACGTCTTTTGCAAATAGGTATTTACTTTACATACTATTCATATTTATTTAGTGTAATATAAATAAATATATCTGCATCTAGAGTCTAGACATAGACGCTGGAATTACTAAGCGCTAGAAAAATAAAAAGTAAGTACACAAATATCCACATTTACATCAACGCATATACTCCGTGGACCGCAGGCTATTTTTCTGGAGGAAACACTACATCATGACGTCATCGTTAATAAAATCTTAATTTATCCAAAAGAAAACGTTTCAGAAAAACAACATTCGTCGCTTATACGCGACTCCGCCTTTTCTTTTTGAAAGATTTATGATATTTTTTGTAGAAGTGCTTGCACAAGTATCTCACTCGCGCGTTATCGACCAAGACATAAGTAATTTTGGGCGCATACTTTGCGGTCGACCGAGTTATATGCGACACTTCAGGGTGACATGAGCACATAGTAATTTGGAATGCTAAAACGCCCTGTACGTGTTTTCATACAGAACTCACGGGCGAGAGTCAATCAACAAAAAAACTGACATAACTAACACGGCACTCAAGCCAGGCTAACAGTTCATCAGGGGTTTCCAATGGGGGGCTAAACTTACATAGGGGGGGGGGGCTAATTTTAACCTAAATTGCTTAACATTTGCTCAGGTTATGCTTAAAATTTGCTCAAGTTATGCTTAAAATTTGCCCAAGGACTCACGCTGGGGCTCACGCTAAAGAGGCCAAAAATATTGCTTTCGGATACATAAATAGCTGGAGCATTTGAGAGGCTGCTACCCAATGGAGACCCCTGCTACCATCCATGCCAAAAACGAAACATTTAAACGCCAAAAAGAACCCAAAAATAAGTTAAAAACCCATAAATGAAAAAGAAAGTCTTAAAAAAGCAGACGCGCGTGCTACAAGACGGTCGTAGTGACATACTGATTTTGATGCGCGTCTCTGCCGTGGGCGCTGTCTGTGCTGTTCGTTGCCGGGGAGACCTGGCCAGTTCAGCCAGTGGACAAGTGACTAGTAAAATAGCAAAAGCCAAGTCAACTGATAAGTAAGATGGTTTTTTCATGCCTGTACGCTGTTTTGAAGGCTCTTTTTGGGATGGTGACAATTTACAAGTGTCTCTTTTATAGAAAAGTAAAAAGCTTAACGAAACGTGTTTTCTTTTTTAATGAAACATGTTTTCTTTTATTCTACTGACTATTTTCTAGGAAAATTCACTATTTTGGGCTTAAGCTTAGGCTTAGGCTTAGGCTAAAAACCAGGTAAAAAATTAGCCCTACAAACCATTTTAAGCTTAGCCCTACTAATGATTTTAAGCTTAGGGCAATGAACCATTTTAAAAATGGCTTAAAAAGGTAGTGGTAAAGTCAAATGTCAAATGTAAAGTGAACTGTCACATGTAAAGTAACTGTAATTTCACATTTGACTTTGCATTTGACATTCCATTTGACACTTTACTTCACACTTTAATGGGCTCGGGATTGCTACCAGGTTGTTTTTACCCAACTGTATCAAGGTAACTACCACAGTGGTGATAAATAATATCACCACTATGGTAGTTACCTTGATACAGTTGGGCAAAAACCATGTTGCCAAACCCGCAAGGTTCATGTTTCATCTCAAACATTGGGATTGCTACCAGGTTGTTTTTACCCAACTGTATCAAGGTAACTACCACAGTGGTGATAAATATCACCACCATGGTAGTCACCTTGATACAGTTGGGCAAAAACCATGTTGCCAAACCCGCGAGGTTGATGTTTCATATCAAACATAGGTCAGTGGCAAAAACGTCTCTCACTAGGCTTGCCGCAAGGCAACCTGGTGTTACTATGGGCATGTTCCATAAGCGACCAGCCGTGGTCGTGTGGCCAATGTTTTGGTCAAATGATTGCGACAGTGGTTGCGCGTTTTGTCTTTTAGATAAAACGCGCAAAATAGTCGCTTTTGGCAAAACGCCCAGCAGTATTAAATAGGAGGAGCGTACAGGCGTGGGAAACCCAAGTAAGATAACAAAAGGGAAAAGAAAATACTTTTTTCTATATATTTTTTACTTGGCTTTTGCCAATTTACTTGCCATTTCACGTGGCTGTTGCCATTTCACTTGTGACTTGTCCACTAGCGGAACTGGCACCTGTTTCATGTCTCTATTGAGACTTTTCTGAGTGTGAGTCGTTTGGTCATTGAGCAACAATGTGAGCGGCGGCGCGGCCCCGTCCGTGGTCACGCACGTGCTCTGCGAGCGCGCAATGTTTCGTTCACATTTGACTCATTTCCCCGAGACTAAATATGTAGAAAGTGCGTTGTAACATGTCCAGTTAAACACAAAAATATTCTAAAACGTTACAGGGCGCATTACAGTCCCATGAAAAAATTTACCTGAGGCTTAACACCGGCACCAGACATGAATATTTGCAGGAAAAAAGCCGTCCAAACTCACAGCTGTGTGAGCAGGGATGGCGGGGGGCGGGCCGGCGCCACTGTGCGGCCTGGACAGGGCAGAGTCCTCGTGGACCTCCCCGATGGTGCCGATGGACACGCCCCGACGGTGCTTGGTGGTCGCCGCCTCGATCACCTCCACCCGCCCGCCAATGGTGCGAACGACGGCCGCCACTCTATGTTCATTGCGAGTTGGCACTGCGCCAGCTTGTCGGGCTAGGGCCCGATGCAATTGCAAGGTATTGCGCCCGACACGTGGCTCTACTCGGCGTTCAAGTACAATCGGTGTGGGCCGAATTACCTTCTATTTCACTTGAACATGGGCAGTGGCATGGGCAAGGGGCCGTCCCACACCCTGTAAGGTGTAAATTAAAGTGTATGTCATGCTAACTGTCAAATAAAAAATTAGTACTGAACTTTCTACACCCTGCATGACATTTGACAGATTTGTATTTATGACATGACATTTGACACTTTACATGGTGCTGGACTGCCACCTGAGGACCAGACCAGACCTAATTAGTAGTGATGGAAAAGCGCAATAGCGCTGGCGCTAGCGCCAAAGGAAAACGCGCAATGGCTCTTTTGGCGCTTGACACGATTTTGCTGCGGCGCCATTGGCGCTTAACCCCACACCCATGAAAAGCGCCATGACGTTTTTGGTGCTTGGCGCTATTTTTCAGTGGCGCCGGGAACAAAACGCCTGGCGTTGGCGCTTAGAACTAGAGACAAAGCAAAAAAACGACGTTGCGTATCTGGTGCCATTGGGGCTGCACACACTAGTTTTCACACGAAATTTCGAAAACTCACAAATCAGCTTAGAACGCATTTGAGTTTTCTACGATGAGGTGGCCGTCAACTGTAGTTGACGGAGGTAAAAATGACTTATTGTGGAAAACTCGAACACGTTCCAAGCTCATTTATGAGTTTTCAAAATGACGTGTGAAAAGCAGTGCGCAAGGCCATTGGCGCCTGGCGCTTGTAAAAGCGTGATCGCGTTAGCTGTGGCGCTTTGTAAATACATCACTGCACTAGTCTAGTGGTCCATTGCCATTGGCACTCTCTCGTTGGGTTATTGGCGCCGAGCTGTCGTTTTTAGAGCGGCGCCAGAGTACGTCGGTGTGCTTTTTCTGGCGCTTCTCCATCACTACAGCCGACTAGCAATTAATGCTTGCTGTGCATGTTAGCGTAGAAAATAAATAGCACAGGTGCCAGTCCCGCACCCTGTCAAGTCAAGTGTAAAGTGTTAAGCGTCATACAAATTTGTCAATTGTCAATGTGTCACCAGTTCAGTGATGGAATCTTTTCGTTTTTATTGACATTTTACATGGCATTTAACACTTTACTTTACACTTGATAGAGTGCTTGACTTAACATATGATAGGGTATAGTCTTTAAACGTATCAGGGTATAGTCTTTAACTACAGGGCATTCAAGGTCGGGCTAATAAATTTACGAATATATCTACACTGGTAAATGTGAACACATTTTACGTGAAAATAACATCCGAGAAACGCGCTCCGATCTATACGGTTATTTCAACTGGTGCGACATCATTTTGGGCGTAATTAACTTAATTACGCACGCTTGTTTTTAAGAATCTGAACTCTTAACTTGCAAGCGATGGGAACATGAAGTTTTTTGTTAGAGGTGAAAAGCGTGTTGAATAAAGCGACCAAGCCAGAGTTTTTTTATACCAACGTGGATCTTCCAGTGCCGATCCTGATCCCTACTTTCCAAAATCCTTTAACCGATCCGATCCCCAAACCCAGTTCTGTTTGGGCCCACACACGCTAGTTGACATCGACACCAAATGTCAACTGGTTCCATTCCCAATTTAAAAATTACGTTTGAACGTCGTTCGTCGGCTCATCAGCAAGCTTTGAATTGGGATCGGCACCAGTACAGTTGCCATTTGGTGTCGATGTCAACTAGCGTGTGTGGGCCCTTTGTAACCCAAAAGGGTACGTGGAGACAAAATCTGAATTAAAATTGCTCACGCTCAAAAAGAAACCCCACCAAGGATTTTCAGACAGTTCGCAAGCAGAGAGAGGCCGTAAAAATGCGCATATAAGTTTGTAAACCAAGGGAATAAAATCACCAGGGGCAGTCCCGCACCCTGTAAAGTGTCAAATGCCAGTAAAAAAATTTTCATTACTCAACTTTTGACATTTTGTATGACGTTTGGCAAATTTGTATCCCATTTGACACCATTTGCAACTACATTTGACAGTTTACACGGTGCGGGACTGCCAAGAGGTCAATTGATCAAGTGACAAAAAAAATTGGTGAGCGCATTCGGTAAATCAAGCGACGACTAATTTCATGAGTGACAAGAATTTTCGTCTAGAAATTTAATCGTCGCTTTACCTATACTCGGCTTTTCTTTCTAAAATATTTTTCTTTTTCCCTTGTGAAACTGCGTACATAGTATCCTGCTAAGACTACGTCATCGACTAGGACATAAGTAATTTTGGACGGGGCATGCCTAATACGCACATCTGCCCGTTACGCACCCCATGACACTTTTTCAAGTGATTTTCAGATATGAGTGAAGTGAAAAAAGTTGCGCAATGACATTAGTGAACTTTTTTCACTTCACTCATATCTGAAAATCACTTGAAAAAGTGTCAAGTGAAAAAAACGGGCAAATGTGCGTAACGGGCAGATGTGCGTATTAGTGCACAGTCATTTTGGACGCATACTTTGCGGCCCGCCGAATATACCATCTATTTACGGCGCTTGCCACTAAGCAGCGTAAAAAGGCGATGCAAAATGGCAACGCAAAGCGGCAATGGCAAGTGGCGTACCTGCGCTTGGACCACTGCAAAAACAGCGGCTCATCTCCGCATTCGGTTTCTCGCACCCGGTCGGCCACCGTTTTGAACAGGGTCCGTTTCGTTCTGCGCAGTACGCTGGAGTGAGTGATGGAAAAGCGCCAGAAAAAATGGCGCCAGGCGCCAAGGGCGCCATGGCGCCATTCGGAAAGTGAGCGCCAAGCGCCAAGGGCGCCACAGAAAAAGGGCGCCATGGCGCCATTCAGAAAGTGGGCGCCAGGCGCCAGGGGCGCTACGGAAAGAGGGCGCCAAGCGCCAAGGGCGCCATGGCGCCATTTGGAAAATAGGGCGCCAGGCGCCAAGGGCGCCAGGATAAAAAAGTGCCTACAACACCATGCGTGTGCTAAAAATGTTTCTACAGCACCATTGTACGCGCATTCACTTCTTAATTCGCGTTCTCCAGGATGTAATGAACAAAAACAAGGCTAGCAACAAAATTTTTTTTGAATAAAATCCACATGACGAATTCAAACGCAATGGAAATTGTCATTTGACAACAATCCATTCATTACAAATAGACCTTTCCAAACAATGTTTCCTAATTGCAACGATTTAAATCCGTTTATTTATGATTTTGCAAGTTCGTCGGTCCATCATTCCTGTCTTCTGATCCGTCAGACAGATCTGATGAACCGTTGGACGAAAGATTTCCACCCACTCACATCACTCCGTCCATTTTTCTGGCGAATTTTGATCATCCACGGATGCGTTTTTCATTTTTTTTTCGTTTACACGGCACTCACCGTGAAACCCTGCTGGCGCCTTTTTGGCGCCCTTCTAAAGCAGGGCGCCACGGAAAAATGGCGCCAAGCGCCAATGGCGCCATGGCGCCTTTCAGAATGTGAGCGCCAGGCGCCAAGGGCGCCACAGAAAAAGGGCGCCAAGCGCCAATGGCGCCATGGCGCGGCGCCCTCAAATGGCGCCAGCGCCATGGCGCCATTCCATCACTAGCTGGAGTAGCACTGACTTCACACATTTCACGCATTTCAGTGCCCAGTTAATCGGTGATAATAATTGATGGAAAGAGGTATCGGTTTTATTTTTAGATTTTTGAGTTTCTCTTGATCAGGAGTATTTATCAGATGGCATGTTCAAAAATTTTTTCGGGCAGATCCGAAATTAGGTCAAATCAATATATATTTACACAATTGTATACCACCGATTTGACCTCAGAAATGAACTCTCTAAACAGTAGTGATCATTTGAAAGTGAAATTAGTAAAATCGGTCCATAAATACCGTAGTCGAATTATTGATGTGCAAATTTGCGTGTTCTGGGCGACACCTAAAAATGTCGAAAATGACCACCTTTTTACACACCCACCCTATCTCCCGTCAGGGGGTGAGTCGTAGCGAAATTTCCTCGGACTTGTTATTAGCCCCGACCTGAAACCATATTATATTAAAAAATCAACCATTTTCGCCGAGCGGTTGCCGAGATATAAATAGGTGCCCGCAGGCCGACCGACTGAGGCCTTCTGTGCATGCTTCTCCAGCTATCTATCCTTCCAAAGGAGCGATTAGCTATATATCCAACCCCCTGGAGGTTCAAAATCTAGAATACCCCCGACATGCACAGCGGGTAAACATGCACAGAGGCACAGGCCCGGCCGACCCCCCCCCCCTAAAATGCTAGGCTGGATTTGAGCTACGGCCCAGACTGACACTTTGAGCACAAAGTCTGGCAAGAGGGCGACCAGAGGCACGAGCACGCAGCCGGCCCAGAAGGGCGCGCTCGAGTACAGCATCGGCCCCATGCCAGCGAAGTCCGCGCCCAGGCCAGTCCCGCAGCCTGCCACATGCCCAGGCAGATGTCAACTCGCACGCTAACTGTCGAAAGTCATGCAAAATGCCCTGCAAAATGGCTAACAATGGCGTTGCCATTTTGCAGGGCATTTTACATGACTTTTGACACTTTGCGTGACACTTGACATTTTACAGGGCATTCTACAGGCTCTGGGATTGGCACCAGCGAGGCGGGCATCGCTGGGAACATGACCCCGTAGATTGGCACGAAAATGAACCACAGCGCGATCGAGCCGAACACTGATATGAAGATCGGCTGCGCGGGGGGGGGCTATTTGGGTGTGTTTGTATGGTTCATGTGAAAGATAAAAAGGAGTTGAAAGGAGTTTAAATTCGTGTGTCATCATTTTTGAGTCATCATCATCGTCACTTTAAAATGTCAAATGACATGACAATTGGCAATGTAAACTGTCAAATGTATTTCTTTTGCCATTTTCAAGTGCATCTTACACGACTTTTGACAGGCATGGCATTTGATATGTCACAGGGACGGGGGTGGCGCCAGATTTCATCGTATTTATCACTATCGGAACATCTTCCTTTCAAGTTTATCAAAAAGCAAAAATGTCGAGACAAAAGAAAATAAAAAAGTATAAAAACTGACCAAAGACCAGGCATCAGTCTCCAGTCCGGCTTTAAGGCACACCGCCACAACGACATACTGAGCGCGTGAAGGTCAAGTTCGGAAATTGAATTTTTGTAAAAAAAATCTAAAAAGTATTTATATAGAGATTAAATAATGAAGTGCTCACCGTTCAAACGGGATCCAAAACTTTAATCCCGATCCCGAAACCAGAATCCCGGTCCCGATCCCGAAACCCCAATACCGGTCCGAAATCTCAAAAAACTACACCCTATCCCGGCCGTAAAAATTGTCAATTCCCGATCCCGAAAAAATGGCAATCCCGGTCCGCAAAACTAATCCCTATCCCACTCACCGTATAAACAAAGTTGCCTAAAATAAGGTAGCTGTTACTTCTTCCGTTGTCCCACACCACATCTGCAAAACGTTGCACATTTTTAGTAGATAATTTAATACATTGTTACCGCACACATTAGTTTACTAAAAGATGTAAACTCAAATTGAGTGTTCGAAAATTATGTAGGTTCGAACGTAGCTGAGTTTACCACAATGAGTTGCATCTCCGTCAACTGCAGTTGACAGACCCCTCATTCTGGTAAACTCGAATGCATTCAAAGCCGATCTATCAGATTACCAAAAACCCCGTTTACTGGCAGTAAACTAGTGTGCGCAGCACCATTATGCATGAATTTATATTTGTTGTTTTTATTTGCATTGGTTACTTTTAATCCACTTACCGAAATAACATATAGCGTAACCGGCAAAAAACAGTATAAGCGAATGGTATAAAGCCTCTGCTATCCATTTCCAAAATACCTGCAAAGGTACGATTAGCGTTACAAAAATGGCCGATTTTGAGAAAATATAATTAAATATAATCTCAGAAAATCTCTCTAAAAATAAAAAATCTCTCATGTCATTTGGACTTTATAATCTTATCTCTGAGAAAATCTCCCATGCTTGAATAAAATCTCAAAAAATCTCCCTGCTGGAATTTTAGTTTTATTTAATATTTCAAGGTGTTTGGGCAACACACAGTAAAAATGTATTCAATAAGCTCTTATGTGTTGCTTAAACAGTTTTATTTGAAATTACAAACAACACAAACAACAATATAATTTTCAAATAGGGTCAAGTGAAACTATCAAAAGTCACAAATGTTACTTCAACACTATCTTCAAAAACATATCATGCCAAAAAGTTTTCTCACTCAAATTCAAACACCTATTTGTCACAACTGAAGTCTGACTGAAAAGCTGCTCAGCACGAGCAGCACTTATAGGTATACAGAGTATATTCAGAGCAAAATGTCGGGCATTTGTTTCAGCCAACTTTCATAAAAATATCATAAACTGCGAATTGTGAAGGAACTGGCGGGTGATGATGGTAATGGTGCATTGCTTGATTGTTCTGGCTGCGGAACTTCCCAAACACCACATGACATCACGTTTGAAACCTCAGAATTCACTGAATTTTCACTTTCACCCATTTTACCATTCAACTCTTCTCTTTTTTTTCCAAAGTTGCTCAAACATATTTATGTTTACTCAAAAAATATGTATACCTACTTAAATTCAGAGTTTAATGAGTATATATTTCTCTGAAGAAAGTACCTGTACTCACATTTACATATACTTTTACAGAACTTGTTTATCACATAGGCTTTTATGAAAGCTTTTTCAAGACATAATTTTTCAAGACATAAAAGGGAATAAAATATGCATGCAAAACTTGACTTGAAGTCACGAACATTCGACAAAAGGCGATATACATAACAAGTCAACAAAAAATGGATATTTTTGACAGAAATCACCACCTATAATGCTATCCCATGGCTCCACAGCCATTCTGTGCCTATATATAGCATCACAAAGTACTGGCAATTGTTTGATCCCATAAAAAATGGCTAAAGCCAACAAAAAGTGGACGCTGCACCTAAACATGTGTATACTTTTGAATGCACAAAAGTAATATATCATATACCATGCCATTTTCTTATCGAGCTATCAAAAGATGTATATCAAGGGAAATGTATACAAATGCTAATAATATAGGCTATCAACACAGCAAACTGCATCACAAGAAACAATTTCACCAAACTTTTGCATGGCAGTGTGAGCTGTGTCAGTGCTGCAATCATTAAAGATACAAAAAGCTCACGCTGCCATGCAAAAGTTTGGTGAAATTGTTTCTTGTGATGCAGTTTGCTGTGTTGATTGCCTATATTATTAGCATTTGTATACATTTCCCTTGATATACATCTTTTGATAGCTCGATAAGAAAATGGCATGGTATATGATATATTACTTTTGTGCATTCAAAAGTATACACATGTTTAGGTGCAGCGTCCACTTTTTGTTGGCTTTAGCCATTTTTTATGGGATATACTTCTTTTTGAGGGCCACAGGCCCAAATTTTATAAGTTATTGCAAATCAAGCAAATGTCAAATGTGGCACTGAGCAATACAATCTATAGTCAAGAAGAAGCCAAATACTAAGATTCAAAAGATTTTCAACATGATATTGAGAACCTGAAAGTTATCACTTGACATTTATGACTTGAAATTACCCACTTGACAATAACTTGACATAAACCACTTGACATTTATGACTGAATGGCATCACTTGATATTTATGACTTGACATGAACTGCTTGCCATTTTTTCACCTGATAGTTTTCACTTGACATAAACAACTTGACAGGTATCACCTGAAAATTGATACTTGACATATTACTTGACATTTGACATGACATTTATCACTTGACATTAAACTTAACATTTCACTTGAAATTTATCACTTGACGTTAAACTTGACATTTGACATGACATTTATCACTTGACATTAAGCTTGACATTTAACTTGACATTTGATTTGACATTTCACTTGAAATTTATTACTTGACATTTCACTTGAAATTTATCACTTGGCATTTGACTTGACATTTCAATTGAAAGTTATCACTTTATATTCACCTTGACATTTATAACTTGACATTTGACTTGACTTTAGACTTGACATTTATAACTTGACATTTGACTTGATATTTGATCACTTGACATTAAACTTTACATTTGACTTGACATTTATCACTTGAAATTTGACTTGACATATGACTTGATATTTGACTTGACATTTATGAGTTGACATTAAACTTGACATTTCACTTGAAATTTGTCACTTGACATTTGACTTGAAATTTGTCACTTGACATTTGACTTGACATTTCACTTGAAATTTATCACTTGAAATTTATCACTTGACATCTATCACTTGACATTTATCACTTGACATTTGGCCTGACATTTATTGCTTGACATTTATCACTTGACATTTCACTTGAAATCTACCACTTGACATTTATCACTTGATATTTGACTTGATATTTTATCACTTAATATTTTATCACTTGACATCTATCACTTGACATTTATCTCTTGACATTTGGCCTGACATTTATTGCTTGACATTTATCACTTGACATTTGACTTGACATTTATAACTTGACATTTGACTTGACATTAACCACTTCCACTAGACATTTATGACCTGATAGTAATCACCATGCAAGGTCACATGCTCAGTATCACATCAAGCAGTAGTTCAGGCATGTTTGCGCATTTTACGCAAAATAAGCAAACTTGAATAACTTTTGTAAATCTGTACCAAAATTGCCAAAAATTGGCTCATTTGAAAGCTCTAGTCATGGCGCACATCAACAAATTTTTTTTTTGCCGCATTTGTATTCAAATTTTAAATTTATTGAGGTTTGAAAATTTCAAACAGATAACGTCCCAAAGTGGGCGGAGCCTGTGAAAAAAATTTCCGAAAATAAGAAATGGCATCATATGCTCTTTCATATGAGCCATCAACCATGAAAATCGATCACGTTTCAAGGAAGTTATTGCAGTTTGAAGATTGTCGGGAGAACAAGATGAAGAAGAACAACAACAACAACAACAACACAACAACAACAACACTGCCTAGAAAAGAAAATGTGTAATAACTTCCTCCCAACTCAACCATTTGATCTGAAAATTTGCATGGGGGTACTTTTCGACACGGGCTATTCAATGGTATAATGGGTTTTGCCGTAGCTTGTCGCGTTCCGAAGTTATTGCGATTTAAATTTTGCGATTTCCGCATTTTGGTGTGTCTGACCATATTATGGGTGGGTCGCTTGCGCCCTCCCTCGGCAGCGAGGGATGGCGCTGGCGCGCCCACCCGATTTACCGTATTACCTCGAAATACCCCCATGGGGGTTTATTATTTCGCCAGCAAAATTTGAGGGGGGGTTAATTCGAGGGGGGGGGGGGTTTATTCGAGGGTTTTTTTTATTATTTCGTCAGAAATTTTTGTAAGGATCGTAGTAAATAGTAGGCATTTGCATACCCAAAACAGGTAATAAATGTGTCCAAACAGGATAGATTTGGACATAAAAACGTAGATAGCTACACAAACTAGTCTATGTGTAGCTGCAATGTGAATTAACAGTAATATACATCATGTACATTGCATACATGACGTATTTATTATGTACATGACGTACATCATTCCGAAGGGGGGGGGGGGTATTTCGAGGGGGGGGGGGTTATTATTTCGCCAGCAAAATTTGAGGGGGGGTTAATTCGAGGGGGGGGTTAATTCAAGGGGGGGGGATAATTCGAGGTAATGCGGTACCTGTATATGTTAACCTATAACCATATCTGGGAGCTTTTAAAAAAACCGTTTTAAATTTTAAAAAAACAGGGTCGTTAAAAAAACGTTTTTTGGCCATCCCTAATCGATATTTGATAAAAAATGGTCGATATCCGATACTCGATATTCGATATGATATAACGTTTGAACCCTAGCTTACCCTCCGCTGATTTTTTTTTCCAACTCGAAAAAAACGTTTACGTAAGTAACAGCGATCAAAAGAACGCTCAACAAACCCTGACACTATAGGCATTTCTATCCTGCGACAATCGATACAAAGCCGGGTATTTCATCATAGTTTCCGCCTGTGCCATGCGATCGAATAATCCGATGGCCAGGGGCGGAAAAGCTGTGAATATTAGATTGAACGTGCCAATGCACCAGCGGTCGAAAATCGGCTGGGCCGACCACGCGGAAAATATGGCAAACCATAGCTGCGAGGTTGGGGTGCGGCTGGAAATTACCGTATTTGCTTGAATAATCCCCCCTGTTAGAAGAGTGAGAAAAAATTAATGCCCCAGAGAAAAAAAGTAATTAATTTTTAAACTAACACTATAAAAATTACCCCAATCGATGGTTAAAATTGGCAGCAAGGTATCAATGGTAAATAGGTCGTGCAACAAGTGAAATTATAAATGACAATTATTTTCATTTACAAACGTAATTTTACAGTTTATTTGTTACTTGACAATAACTATACTACTACTAAATTTTGCTGCGGCAGTCCTGCACACTGTAAAATGTAATGCAAAATACACAATTCCCAGAAAAAGGCAAAAGAAAATACAAATTTACGCGTGGTTTGACAAATGTGTGTGCTTTCACATTTTTACAGGGTGCGATAAATATTTGTGACTACACACGAAATTAGATTCTAATTCTTATTCACACATACGATTGGGGCAGGCCTGATACGCACACGCGCCTGATACGCACATATGCCCGTTTTTTTCACTTTACTCATATCTGAAAATCACTTGAAAAAGTGTCAAGTGAAAAAAACGGGCATATGTGCGTATCAGGCGCGTGTGCGTATCAGTGCACGCCCATACGATTCTTCTTGCCATATAAATGAACACCTTCCCGGTCAAGTTAGCCACCCATTTTTTTATTTCACTTCGGAAGCCATGCCTCCCCCTATTGATGCAGAGTAGAGGGATGTTACAACTAGGTAGCCCAAAAATTAGCCCAAACAAGAACGAAATCAATTGGCATGTTGCCATATAAAGGAAAGCTCACCTCAATTATATACAAGCAGATGTTTTTGTAAAAACTGTACAATATAGTCTTCACAGTTCTGTGGAATGACCACGCGCCGTGCACGAGCAGAAGTTTCTTCAGAAATCGGAACTGAAAATGGGGGCATTAGATATTGATATACGCAATCCCAGGGTGATGATACATGGAAAATGTCGTGGGATGTATATAATCGACGTATATAAATGTAAAATACGTACATATACAGTGGTTTTTAGCGCCAATTCCAACTCCAATGGCGCCATAGTGTGGCGTCTACGGTGGCGTCGGCGCCATGGCGACATTAACCTAAACACCTTCCCGGACAAGTTCACCACCAATTTTTTTATTTCACTTTGAATGCAATATCTCCGTCCATGGGGGTGTTATAAAGCTGAAACTTTGTATATATAAAGTTGTAAGACCCCTCTACTCCCCAACAACGGGGGAGGTGCGGCGACTCACTACAGGGTGGGTCGCATTATATGCAACAATTTTTTTGGCGTTTTTAGTGTCCCAAACAAGTTCACCACCCACTTGATTGGCTACACTACGAGAGCCAGATCTCCAGCTGAGATGGCGGTATAAAGCTGAAATTTGGGGGATGTCTTGCCAACAACCCCCTCACAATACACCAGTGGGGCGGCTGCCAACGACCCACTAAAGCATGGGTCACTGCATATAAACTTGACCATTTTCTAAAAACAGCCGAAGTGTCCCAAAACAAGTTTATCACCCAGCTGCATTGACAAAAATGTTGCAACAACATACCTAGTATAAAACTGAATCGGGTTGGAACATTATTTCAGCCAAAAAAATTTTTTTCAGTAGGGCACCCTCCCTGTGTAACATTATCGTAAAATGTAAAATCTTTAATATTTAAGTTGACGTTCTTATGTTCGCTTTTATATTTAATTAATTCAAGTTATTACGATTCCATTTTTATTCACATTCCATTTCTTAACATCTTCACATTCACCATTTAATATCTCAAGCGATGTTGTTTACAACGTGCGCTTCACATCGCTCACATATTTAGATCTTAGTCATTGCTCACATTCCGCCACATTTCCTTGACAAGCAGCACGCAAATACGCCGTCATGTTTATGTTAAGCGGCGGGCTCGCCCCGAGTGGGGGGCCGGGCCCGCGCGCCATTTCAAATGCTGTCTGGCTTGTCTCACATTTTCACTATCTTGCCAGTTTAGCTCGCTTTTCATCGGAGAAGCGAGCGGGCAAGGATTGAACTTTCACAATTGGAAATGTTGGGTAAAAATCGGAGATTAGAGCCGACCGATTGGCGCCAAACCAATCGCCATCGGTCTGGCCCTTAAAAGCCGATTTCACAGCTACAATCGGCAGTGTTTGCAACCTCGTCAACTTCACACGAATCTCTTCCTAGGATCTAAATAAGCGCCGTAGTCACCTTATTAAGTCGCTTGTTTTTGGTGCTAAGTTTAACGCTTGGTGCTTGAAGTCACCTCAGTGCTTTGTTTCACATCAGCGCTGTTTGAGGTGCTTTATTTCACAACCGCGCCACTTAATTCTCGCCTTTTGTCGTAATTAAGTGCCTTCTTTAAATTGCCTTATTTCTCCGGTAATTAGAGCTTCTTTTACGTTTTATTTAAGTAATTAATTTAGTTGTAAATTAATTCCTTTGTTTACGTATATTTTTATATATATTTTATTTACATTTAATTCTTTGTATTTAATCGCCTAAATAAAAACCTTCGTCAAAACCTTTGGTAAACAATCTAAATTTGCTTCACACTAACTCACGTCAATTCACTTCAACTCAACTAATCACATTTGATAAAATAACGGAACGTCAACTAGAGACGACGCTTCACGTCAACTTACACTTGTTCACATTTGTCCTCTTCCTCGGTTAGGAATAGGAGCTAGTTCACAAGTCACTTCAACAAGTTCCGTAATATTTTACATGGCGCAGCGAGCAGGGTGACTAATTAAAATTAATTGGTCACTCTAATTAAGTCGTCTCGCGCGAAATTTCATTGGAAATTGCTTTTCACAGCCTGAGTCACACGCACGGGGTTACGGTAATACGGTTTTGGACGCAAAATCGTTAGTAGCGCGTGCATAAATACTTACGATTTTACAAGTACAAGTCACAAGATTCGAAATATTTATTTTTATTATTTTATTTCGTTCACAGCTAGCTACCACTTTGCTAATAAGCAATAAATTGATCAAACTTTGCTATGGCCGACGAACGCATACGCGCTCAGCGCGCCGCCGCCGCTGCAGCTATGCCTGCGAGCAACGTTGAGGAGTTCGACACAGCTCATCCGTTGACTCAGCATAGCCGGGCGCTAACCGGAGTGCGCAACGGAGTGCTGCGATTCACATCCAAACCGATTCCTAAAATCGTCAAAGACGAGTCACAACCCGCCGCCGTCAACATACGCGCGGCGGAGGAAGTATTAGAACTACTTCAGGCCTACGGCTACCAGGCCGAGATGAAACGTTCGGACCTGTCTACGGCTATGGACAAATTCACAACCACTGTCCAAGATTACATCACAAGCCTAGACAGAGACGAAGACGGAGTGGCCGAGGAGATAAAGAGCGCCAACGCAAAATTGGAGCGCGCGCTCTACTCTGGCTCGAACAACGCGATGATGCTCATGGATGAGCTGGAATCGAGGATTGCGTCCGCCCAAGCGCACATCAAATCCGCGGAAAGGTTGATACTTTCCTTGAAAGGTCAGTCCACTGTTGATTTAACTACTCAACCCCTTTCACAACCCCCTTACAACAATGTCAATATGGGAAGTAGTTCTCAACCTTCACAACCGGAAACTTTGTTAAAGTTACCAAAAATCGAGCTTGCTAAATATAGCGGTGATCCGTTAGAATGGGCAGCTTGGTGGGAGATTTTTCGAGCTCAAATTCACGACCAAGCTAATTTGTCAATGGGTATGAAATATACATACCTCAAGCTCAGCCTTACCGGTCCAGCAGCAGAACTGCTGGCCGGATTAAAAGGTGATGGTCGAGATTACATCACAGCGGTCACCATGTTACAATCAAATTTTGGTGAAACGCATCGGGTACAAGCAGCCCTTTGGGATAAATTGTATTCACTTGAAAAACCTTCGTCAAGAGGAGACTCTCTCACAAATTTCACACGAACCCTTTTGTCAACTCTCAATCAACTTAAAGAAAGAGGTGAAAGTGTCGATTCTGGTGCAGTGTTAAGAATAATTCGTGGTTATCTTCCCGATAATATTGTTCTTGCCGTCACAGAAGAGCACCGGAATTCGATGCGCACCGCTGTAACCGGCGACACCGAACTCACAGTCGTCAGGTTTGTCGATGCATTAACTACCATTGCTCGTGCTCGGTTAGACGCGATGAAAACTGAACAACAAAGTTCACAATCTTCAACTGTTGTTCAGAAATCACAAAATTCATCAGAAAAAAAAGCCACAAAATGGAGGGGGTTGGCAACAGCAAAAGAAAAAAGGAAATAAATCACAAAATACCTTTTCAAAACCAAAACCTATTCACAATACGGTTGCTTTTGCTGGTACCAACGCTAACGCTGGTAAATCACAAGGAAAAAATAAAAATTCCACTCAACCTCCCAGAACTCCGGCGATCGGAGCGATTAGTCAAAAGCAGTCCTCACAACCTGCTGCTAACTATCGCCAGCCGAAATTCGAGTGCTTGTTCTGCGGCGTCAAAGAGCACTACACAACCGATTGCCCTCAATACGTCACACCGAGAGAGCGCACTGAACGGTTGCGAGCTTTGGGCGACGTGTGCACGCATTGCACGCGCAGGGGCCATCAAGCGGCACAGTGCACTCAACAATTGAGTTGCTACTACTGTCGCCAGATTGGTCAGCATCACGGGGCGTTCTGTCCTACCAGACAGGCACCCGCCAGGCGTCAGGTAAACAATTCACAAAATAAAGCCTTTGTCAAAGCAACGAGCGCTAATTTTGTCAACGCTCAGGTAATCACAACGGGCGCGGCGTCGTCACATGCACCGCCATCGTATCCGCCTTCACAAACGGAACCGATGAGCGTGTGTGTCATCCCACCGGATGAAAACGATTTCCGGTGGAGACAGAATACGCTGTACCAGCTGGACATGGACGGCCCGCTCGACATGGGCGAATGGCCGAGGCCCGCTAACGCACAACAAGCGAAAGCTCAGGAGGAAGCCCGCAAATATCACAGCGAGAACGAGCTGTGGACGACGCTCCGTGCCAACCTCATCCAGGAAGGCACAGATATGGAGACCGTCGAGGCCAAAATCCGCGGCTTCCAGCAGAAACGGTACGAGGTGTACCCACACCTCAACCCGAATCAAATGTCATCGTCGGTGCCACTTCAACCTAGTCACAGGCCCACGGTGGAGGTGCTGAGCGCACAGGCGGGTTACGGTAACCCCAACCCCGCTACCAGGCAGCAGGCCGAACAAGAATGTGAGTTCGATTTTGCACCTATTGTTCGTTTGCAAGTGGCCCAGGCTTCATTAATTAATAAAGACGCTGAATTAAATCGAGTCACAGACCCTTTGTTAATATTCTTTGACACTGGATGCGAATATTCATACATTAAAGCATCCGTGGCAAATGAGTATAACTTTGAAAACAAAGGAGATGTTGTTCTTCAAATGAACGTGTTTGCGACAAAAACGCCTGTCACAGTCAATACGTTTTTGGTCGAGGCTGTCATGCCTATTTACAAACACGTCGACAATAAGGGCAATATGTTACAAATTCCGCTCACCTTACGTGCAGTGGATAATTTAGCAACATATGCATGCCCACCTCCTTTGTCACAAGACGACAAAACAGTCATTTACATTGTGTACGGTGAACATGCACAAGAACAATTCGCGGAACCGCTTGAATTGACTGAAATGACTGATGAGTTTTGTCACAAACTATGTCAACCAGATGTAGTCATTGGTCAAGACTATTATTGGAAGTTCGATATTCGACCAACAGAAATCGAACTCCCATCTGGCTTGATCATAGTCGAATCAATACTTGGGTTGATGTTAGGCGGAAATGCGTCCTCACAATCATTCGTCACAACACCCGACATTTCCCCACATCAATTCATGGTTTCATGCAGTTCACATGCTTCATCAGCTGTTGCTGTTGGCCAAGAGACATTATTTCAATTTCACAGTCTCGAGTCAATAGGTATCACAGATGATCCCTTATCACATGATGACGACATAGCTGAACAGTTAATTCTGGAGTCAATTACTCTTGATCCAGAAACTGGTCGCTATAGCGTAGATTGGCCATTCAAGTCAACCATTCAAGAATTGCCAACTAACAATGCAGAAGCATTTCGTCGCTTTCTGTCACTGTTGAAACGGTTTCGAAAAGATCCCGATTTATTCGCTACATACGCGAAGGTCATCTCAGATCAACTTCACAAGGGGGTCATCGAACCCGTCTATGGTTCACAAGATGGTCTGCAAGAACACATCTTACCTCACCAACCTGTCCTCACACCTGGCAGATCAACAACATG
The DNA here is from genome assembly GCA_964036195.1 of Sphaerolaimus hirsutus. NCBI lineage: Eukaryota > Metazoa > Nematoda > Chromadorea > Monhysterida > Sphaerolaimidae > Sphaerolaimus > Sphaerolaimus hirsutus. The sequence continues at coordinate 509,122 of OZ038451.1, read as the reverse complement.
TCAAATAGTGTATGATGGTTCTGCAGGCAAGCCAAGTCTCAATAATTGCTTATTTCGAGGCCCAGTTCTCACACCCCTGGCGCTTGGATTAATGCTTCGCTTCAGAGCCGGAAAAGTGGTGTTATTAGCAGATATTGAAAAAGCATTTTTACAAATTGCTCTTCACCCAAAATCACGCGCTTTCACAAAATTTTACTGGTTGCGTGATGACACCATTCCGTCACATGAAGACAATATTCAAATGATGCAATTCACAAGGGTGTTGTTTGGACTCACATGTAGTCCATCCATTTTGTCAACTGTCATCAAATATCACCTAGAAGAGGAATTAGCTCACATGCATCCCGCTGAGACCAATGAACGAATGAAACTGGAGCTGTTGCTCAACAGCATTTACGTTGATAATTTAGTTATCAGCGTAGATGATGACAAATATGCAATACAGCTCTATCGTTTAATTAAAGCTGTTTTTGCCAGAGCAAATTTCAACATGCGCGAATGGATGACAAATTCGCCTATGGTCTCGGAAAAAATCAAACCCGATGACCTCAACCCGAAAAAGTCACAATATATCAAAGTAATGGGTCTCGTTTACGATCACATTGAAGACACCATTGCAGTGCCAGCTCCCAAGAAAGATTTCACGCTCATCGTCACAGCCACTCGCCGCAATTTAAATAAATTGCTGGCTTCAACATACGATCCTATTGGCGTTACAGCACCCGCGTTATTTCGGTTGAAATTTCGTGTGTCACAAATAATTCAAAGGTGCAATATCACAACCTGGGATGAACTCATTGAAGACCCAGAGGCGGATGACTTACTGGACGATTTAAAACGACATCTTTCGTCCATAAGTCAAATCAAATTCCCGCGATCATTTCACTCTTTTGGCATCGATGTCAAAGCTGTCACAAGACCATTAGAATTACATGTGTTTTGCGATGCCTCAAAAGATGGATACGCCGTTTGCGCTTATTTGCGTCAACAAGCGATTTCACCTGACGAATACGGTTATGAAGATGACCGATATTTTAGTGGTTTTCTCACAGCTCGCACAAAACTAGCCCCACTTCCGTCAAAACAAGGTCAACCCCTCACAATCACACGCTTGGAATTGCTAGGTGTCACAATTGGTGCACAGCTCATCGATTATTTACATCAAGAACTCGTTGAGCTGGGTGGATGGAAAATTCACAGTAATTTCCTCTGGACCGATAGTACCGTTGTCATCGGCTGGCTGTATACAGCAAAGCCGCTGGCTACTTTTGTCAACAATCGGGTCACAAAAATCCACTCACTAATGTCAAAACATTGCATTCAAATTTGCAAGGTTGCTACAAAAGACAACCCAGCCGACATCGCGTCACGGGGTTGCACTTTTGATCAACTGATGATCGAAACAATGTGGTTCACCGGACCCACATTTTTAGCTGAACCTCTCACATCAACCATGCTTGACATTTCACAATATCAAGCGCAACCTGTCACCGAAGAGCTTGCGAAAGGCGACATTCACATCAGTCGACCTTTATATGCTGGAGCAGTAACTTCACAGCCCGTTTCACAGCCTGATTCACAACCAGCTAATGCTCTTGCACAGCAAGTACCCGTCAACTTGGACCCCAATTTGTCACAAAATGTCACTCCTCAAAATCCGTTTGTCGAAAGTCAACAACGTCACATCCCTTCAAATCCATTCGAAATCGACATTCGACGATTTTCAACACTGTCAAAATTGTTGCGTACTGTCGTATATCTGCTTCGTGTCAAAACATATTGGCTAAATCGCTCCATGCACAAAGCTGCAAAGCGCGAAAGCGAATATTTATCAAAACCCATCACACAAGCTGATTTGAACGAAGCATTTCGACATGTATTGCGCATTTCACAGGCAGAGGAATGTGCCAGTTGCATTTCACAAGCGCAACTTGGCAAACACCACATGCTCAAATGGGACGCGTGGAATAATTTATTATATTGTGTCACGCGTGTGTCTCACAAAGAACATCGAAACCCTTCGTTGTTTTACTACCTGCCAAAGACAGGGTGGTTAACAACGCTAGTGGTTACTCATTTTCATGAGCTTGCTGGTCACAGTGGCATGCTTCACACTTTAGCAGATTTACGCGAACACTGCTGGTTGTCAAGTGCCAAGCAGGTAGTTGCAAAAATTTTGCGAAAATGTGTCACATGCCGCAAAGCGGAAGGAGGTCCATTCACATTACCTGATTTTCACACATTACCTGTCACTCGAACTCAATCACAAATCAAGCCATTTCAACATATTGGCATTGATTATATGGGACCGTTAGTTTATTCACAGAACGGAACCCGTCACAGTCAACACATTTTGTTGCTAACATGCTTCAGTACACGCGCCATCCATTTAGAGTCAACTAATAGTGTCTTGACAGCCGACACAATTATGGCTCTAAATCGTTTTATTTCACGTCGAGGCATGCCGGACACAATTTGGTCCGACAATGCCCCAGCATTCAAAAATTGCGTCAAAATGCTACCGGACGTAAAATGGCATTTTATCACAGCCAATAGTCCTTGGCAGGGCGGCGTGTATGAACGCATGGTAGGTTTAGTCAAACGCTTGCTTAAAAAAGCATGCGGACGACGTTGTCTCACATGGCATGAATTTCTCACAGTCATGCTTGACGTCGAATTCTCCGTCAATACGCGACCATTGTCATACTTGTCAAACACAGACATTGGTGCAGCGATACTGCGCCCAATACATTTTCTTTGGGGCACCCCACCACCATGTTACATGGATGAAAAACGTGAGTTGGAACTCGATTCCACCACGATTGAACCCATGCGAAAAATTCCAAAAGAGGAATGGGAAAGAATGACGGATGGATCTTTCAACCTCACACCCTCACAAATCGAAAAAACCTACACACTCACACCCCCACGTGTCAATGACGTCAACTGCATCGACGAAATTGCACTCAATTCTGTGCCTGAAAAGGACAGAGATGACATCACATTACTTTGGGACCAAATTCGTCACAATCGGGAAGTGCTTTGGTATGAGTGGTCACGTCAATACATTGACCTACTCAAAGATCGAGCAAAAAATCAACGCTTGAAAAGAGGCACAATCAACGAAGCTCCCAAACGTGGCCAAGTGGTGTTAATCACAGACGATAAACAACCACGCGGCATGTGGCAAATGGGCCGCGTTCACGAAATACACGTGTCAAGCGATGGCAAAATACGTGCAGTCACAGTATTGTCAAGTAACGGTCGTCGCACACGTAGATCTCCATCTAACCTAGTACCTCTTGAAATCGACACAGAGGACGGTGTTGAATATAAAATCGACACTGAGGTAAAGGATGATGATAATTCACAGCCTTCACCTGATAAGGGTGATGATTCACAAACTGATAAATCACATCAACAATCACAATCTTCACAGCAAGATGCAAGACGCGCAAACCCACGTCGAACATGTCGCTACACTGGCACATATTCGTTCTGGGGAAACGTGTCGCATTTAATGGCGCTTTCGTTGCTAATACAATCAAAATTAGCCAACGCGCTCACATGGACAGATCAATATCACAAAACTTTTAATCTGTGCCATAAAACACGCACTGGGCACGCAATACAACTTCCGGAAAAAGTAACATGTCACTTTCCTCAAGTCACAGCCATAGAGGATATTGTGGTATCCATATGGACGTTGCGTGTTCAGCCGCAAACAACACCAATTTATAGATGCTTTCAACAAGAGCATACTATAGTCACGTATATGAGTCTGGTGGGCGGAAAAGCTATGCTGCCACCAGAAATCATTAAAAATCACAGAGTCACAACTTACGATTGCATGATCGCCTACCAAAATAAAACTTGGAAAGGCGAACCCTTAATAAAAATCGGTCATGCATTGTGGAGCACTAACAAATCACTTCACATCGATTATTGTTACTTTTGTCACAATCTGAGTAACACAGTAATGAACTTTCACATAGAGGAAGGTGTGGTCGCAAGTCTTGACGGAAAGAAAATAGTTTCCGAAATTCAAGATCTGTCACATTGCAACCCACAAGCCGGCTATTGTTATGACAGCGACAATGGCGTCTCTTTATGGAATGCTACCGCATTCAACAAGCAGTGTGCATTCCAAGAGATTGGTCAATTTGATGCGCAATATTCACAAAATCATTACATAGTGGAAAAATTGCAAGCTGCATTTTCAGTCACATGGAGATCACAACAATTCCCAAATAATGCAGAATGCGTGCCAAAAGACGCAAAATATATTGACCAGGGCTCGGCATTCATTCAATTTCTTCGATATCAACTTAAGAAATTGAAAAAGCCTCCAACCGAAAAAGCTCCTCTTCATTTCAAACTCGCACCAAATCTTGATGTTGGTGTATTTCACTTGCTCACAGCTCGTCAACAATACGAAGTTGACAAGATTGCACATCTAGAACAAAAACAATTTGGATCTATCTGGCAACAATTATGTCACATCCGTCAGACCCAACTAGATATAATTCATGCAATTGTCACATTCAATCCCACACTTGGCTTGCGAGCATTGCTAGGACGTCAAAATCTCTACGCTGAATGGCATGGAGATATATTAATGTTCTGGGATTGTAAACCAGTCACAGCAGAAATTATTTATTTTCAACACGAATATAACAATACTTGTTATAAATTTCTACCGGTCAAAGTCACAAATCACCCACATATTATGTTCGTTGCTCCTGGCACCAATGATCTGATCACACATTCACCAATAGATCATTGCCTCATGAAAGATCACAAATATTATCAATTAAATGATAATTCATGGGCTAACGAAAATGGACCAACGAATTTGCACGTCACAAAACTCCCAATCGAATTAATTTGGGCTGGCTCGTGGAAACCATTCACACTAAATGTTTCCGGGTCACCAGGTGTAAGCATGACTGACATTGCATTCAGTATCATGGCTGCACATCATCACTTTCAAAATTTGCAACGACTCGAACAACAAGTCACACGTTCAGTCGATTATATTGCAACAAAATCCAACGATCCTAAAGCAGTGCAAGCATATATTGCAGGCATTGGCCAAGGGGTTGGTGCATATTTTGAAGGTGTAGGAAAAGAATTGGGTCACATCATTCACGGTAGTGTCACAGGTGGTGCGTCAGCATTAGATACGTTACTTACTGGGCCACTTCAAACAGCTGTGAACATCATACTCATTATTATCACAATTGCTTGTATTGGGTATATTGGTTATGTTTACATGCAGTGGCGGCTCGTAACCGGCAGGGGTATGCTGCCAGACATCAAGGGTTTTTTCCGAAGAAAGGGCAGAAGGGACAGAAGCCCAAACAACAGGGGCCCCCGCCCGTTCAACAAGGAAAAATCGGTAAGCGACGGCGACGTAACCGCCAGAAGAAGCCGGCAAGCGGTTTCAACAAACCCGCTTTGTCAAACAAAATCGTCACACAATCGTCACAATCGTCAAGTTCGTCACAGTTACCTTCAAAGTTTGTCACACCCCTCAAACGAGTTTCTCCATTCAAACGGCTTTCAGGACGCACGGTACAGCCTAGATCGGATCCCCCGATCGGTTATAGTACCGAACGCGCCGAAGAAATCGAAATGGAGACGGGGGCGCGCCGGGTCACAAAACCTGCACCCTCCTGCGAGTCACAACCGCAGAGCTCGTCACCAAACGCCAGATTCACAGTCACCGAGCCTGTCACAACGGAAGTCACAATGGAAGACGCGATCCCTGACTGCGAGCCCTTGCAAAAGCGACTCAAGAGATTCGCTGGAGTCGCAGGGCTCCCAGGTGAGCAGAAATTGTCACACGAAACATTTTCCTTTATACCCCAAACTTTTCACAAATTCAATAACATCAATCAAAAACTGGTCAAATCAAAAGTTAAACGATCTAAAAAGATCTGTGACCTTCCTCAAACAAACACCTTCACAGTCCGACATAGAGCTCGGAGAGATGGAAGAAAGTCACGATCAAGAACTAGATCCCCCACCGTACCATTTGACCAATTCAACTCAATCACTTCACAGTGTACGACCTCATTCACAACCTCCCATGTCCCCTTGCTATCAAGCCAACCGCTTGCAGCATCGGAGCAATGGCAGCCCACCGAGTCGTCGACGACGATCGTCGACGAGACCGACGCGCTCCGACAGGCCTTCAAGAGGCTCGCCGAGGAATCTGAGAAGCTCCCCAACTGGCCGGGACGACCAGCGGGGGCCCCAGAAGACCAGGCGCCCGGACACGGGGAAGGCAGCCAGCCTGAGGAGGATGCCGTCGAACCCATGGACGAGCATCATGAGGAGGGCCGGGAAAATGCCGGCGTCGAAGACGCCGACGATCTGCTACCACAGGAGTGATGAGAGTATCACAGGCGTTTGATTTTGATTTTGTTTCACATCAATTTGCCGAGATTGGCTGAGATAAAATTAAATTTAATTTAATTTTTATTCTAGTTTCGGGAGTGTGTAACATTATCGTAAAATGTAAAATCTTTAATATTTAAGTTGACGTTCTTATGTTCGCTTTTATATTTAATTAATTCAAGTTATTACGATTCCATTTTTATTCACATTCCATTTCTTAACATCTTCACATTCACCATTTAATATCTCAAGCGATGTTGTTTACAACGTGCGCTTCACATCGCTCACATATTTAGATCTTAGTCATTGCTCACATTCCGCCACATTTCCTTGACAAGCAGCACGCAAATACGCCGTCATGTTTATGTTAAGCGGCGGGCTCGCCCCGAGTGGGGGGCCGGGCCCGCGCGCCATTTCAAATGCTGTCTGGCTTGTCTCACATTTTCACTATCTTGCCAGTTTAGCTCGCTTTTCATCGGAGAAGCGAGCGGGCAAGGATTGAACTTTCACAATTGGAAATGTTGGGTAAAAATCGGAGATTAGAGCCGACCGATTGGCGCCAAACCAATCGCCATCGGTCTGGCCCTTAAAAGCCGATTTCACAGCTACAATCGGCAGTGTTTGCAACCTCGTCAACTTCACACGAATCTCTTCCTAGGATCTAAATAAGCGCCGTAGTCACCTTATTAAGTCGCTTGTTTTTGGTGCTAAGTTTAACGCTTGGTGCTTGAAGTCACCTCAGTGCTTTGTTTCACATCAGCGCTGTTTGAGGTGCTTTATTTCACAACCGCGCCACTTAATTCTCGCCTTTTGTCGTAATTAAGTGCCTTCTTTAAATTGCCTTATTTCTCCGGTAATTAGAGCTTCTTTTACGTTTTATTTAAGTAATTAATTTAGTTGTAAATTAATTCCTTTGTTTACGTATATTTTTATATATATTTTATTTACATTTAATTCTTTGTATTTAATCGCCTAAATAAAAACCTTCGTCAAAACCTTTGGTAAACAATCTAAATTTGCTTCACACTAACTCACGTCAATTCACTTCAACTCAACTAATCACATTTGATAAAATAACGGAACGTCAACTAGAGACGACGCTTCACGTCAACTTACACTTGTTCACATTTGTCCTCTTCCTCGGTTAGGAATAGGAGCTAGTTCACAAGTCACTTCAACAAGTTCCGTAATATTTTACACTCCCTGTCCCATAAACGGTAGAATGAAAAATTCACTTTAAACCATTTTTTTGTTTCACACTTACAAAGTTGGTTTACAAAGTTCACTAGAGAATTGTCTAAGGTTCAAAGTTATGTAAACAACATAACCTCTAAAATGCATCCATAAGGAAATTTACTTGGGGTGAATTCTATGGTGTCAAAATGATGTCATTTCAGGAACAAAATTTGACACAATTTTCACTTTTTCATTCACCCCAAATAAATTTCCTTATGGAAACATTTTAGAGGTTATGTTGTTTACATAACTTTGAACCTTAGACCCTCCCCTAGTGAACTTTGTAAACCAACTTTTTAGGTGTGATACAAAAAATTGGTTTAAAGTGAAATTTTCAGTCTGCTGTTTATGGGACAGGGTGGGTGCCCTACTGAAAAAAAATTTATGAGCAGAACTAGGGTTCAAATCTGATTCAATTTTATATCAGGTATGTTCTCACAACATTTTTTTGTAATGCAGTTGGGTGGCGAACTTGTTTCTGACACTTGGGCTGTTCTTAAAACAATTATCAAATTTATATGCAGTGACCCATGCTTTAGTGGGTCGTCGGCAGCCGCCCCACTGGTGTATTGTGAGGGGGGTTGTTGGCAAGACATCCCCCAAATTTCAGCTTTCTACCGCCCTCACAACTGGAGATATAGCCTTCAAAGTGTAGCTAATCAAGTGGGTGGTGAACTTGCTTGGGACACCAAAAACGCCACAAAAATTGTTGCATATAGGGCGACCCACCCTGTAGTGAGTCGCCGCACCTCCCCACATTGTTGGGGAGTAAGGGGGTCTTACAACTTTATATATACAAAGTTTCAGCCTTATAACACCCCCATGGACGGAGATATTGCGTTCGAAGTGAAATAAAAAAATGGGTGGTGAACTTGTCCGGGAAGGTGTTTACTACAGATGAACAAATTTTGTAAAAAGAGGGACAGTGCTAGGGCTCCGTAAACAACCGGCCCAGCCACGCTCAAAAAATCTGGCCACGCCAACCTGTGGCAAATGTCATGCGATGTCAAAAGTTCAGTAATAAAATGTTTATCTTTTTATTGACACATTACATGCCCCCCCAAAGAAAAACACACCTGTCCGATGGCATAATCACTGGCACTGGCAGCTTGCAGGCCCTCCTTGCCGACGATCCCCACGCCCACATGCGCAGCCTCAAAGATACAGGAAAATGGTAAAAAATTGTGGCCTGAAAGTGATCCTGTGCCTTTACGCATGTAAACCCATCACGCATGTAGGCCAGTCACGCATGTCACATGCCATTTCGGGATGTGGCGTGACGTGGAAAAACTGCGCCGTGACAATCACATGCATATACTCCGCGGACCGCACGCTGTACAGTTTTCTGGGCGAAACACCCCATCATGGCCTCATTGTGAAAAAAGATATTGTTCCAAAAATGATAAAAACGTCTCACGCAACGTTTTTCGTGAAAGCGGGTACATAAGAGCTGCTTTGACGCCCTCCAGCACAAGACATAAGTACGCGCGCACGCAACCTGTGCCGTCAACAAATCACAAAATACTGACCTGAATCATAGCGACATCATTGCCTCCATCGCCGATGGCGAGCGTAATGGCGTGCTCGTGTTTGCGGACCATTTCCACAAGCTCCGCCTTTTGCATGGGACTCGTCCGGCAGCAAATTACCGTTTTGCATGAAGTTAATAGGCGCATTAGGTCCTTTTTGCACGTGGCACATTTGTGGAGCGCCTGAAAACATAAGAGTTTTTAAGGATACTGCATTATGGGGACGTTTTCCAGGGCCCAATGTGACAGGGTTTTCGGAATCGATTTTAAGGGTGCATCGGTTCAGGTTCAGTACTTGAGGTCAGGTATCGGGTTGGGAATGTGCAAATGTTGTGTTCGGGAGATATACCATATTACCTCGAATTACACCCCCCCCCCTCGAATCAACCCCCCTCAAAATGGGCTGGGGAAAAAATACCCCCCACCCTCGAAATACCCCCCCAAATACAGTGTAAACGGCATGTACACAACAAATACCACAGTGTGTGAACTGTATTATGCAGAACACACGTTAAAACCGATGACTGAGTGACGTTAGGGAAGGGTTTATGTGTATATACAGTTGCATATGCCTATTAACACTCATACGTCTCTGACGATGTTGTATTTTTCGACGTCTGAGTATGGGGAATTTCGTAAAATTTCTGGCGAAATAAAAAAAAAACCCTCGAATTAACCCCCCCCCCCTCAAAATTTGCTAGCGAAATAATAAACCCCCAAGGGGGTATTTCGAGGTAATACGGTAATTGTCGGGTAACGGGTAAATATAGGGAAATGAGCGCCTGCGCTCCAAATTTTTGCAAACTGCATACAAAATGGTCCTTTAAAAGTGACATTTCTGGCACCTTTTGTGGCACAATTTTTCCGGGATCGGGATATTTTTTTCGGGATCGGGATTTGGATCTTCGATATCTCGGGATCGGGATTGGCTTTTTCAAATTTCGGGATGGGGATCGAGATCGGGATTGAGGTTTCGGGATCGGGATCGGGACCACAAAATCCCCAAATTTCTCAGGATTCGAGATCATGATCGGGATCCCGTTTGAACCCAAACGGGTATCGAGTTCAAAGGTCCGGGTCGGGTATAGGTCCCAAAAATGTGCTGGCATCGGATTCGGCTCTACTCGGATTAGGTTCGACTCGGATTGGGTTGACCCCGCTCTAATCACTTCCCGGTAATAGGTAGGGTTCAAACGATATATCGTATCGTATCGAATATCGAATATCGGATATCGACCATTTTTTATTATCGAATTTTGAAACAATATCGAATATCGAATATCGATATCGAAAATTTTGAAGAAATATCGAATATCGACCATTTTTTCGATATATCGAACCTGTATTGTGTCCCTAATTAAAGTCATTATTTTCATTTCGAGATATTTGTGATTGAGCAGAGTTAGTTATAGTATTTTATTTGATGAGTAAAAGCACAATATTAATAATGTCATTTCTGTTGGAGTGAGGAATTGGAAGCTTGAAAATGCTTATATGCTATTTTTGCAACATTCATCAAGCAATTTGGTTATAAGTATGAACTGTAATATTCACCAATTGTTGTTTGCCTGATACACTTTGATTCATCATGTTTTTCTTCCATTTTCTACTTTTGACTGATGTAATACTTTTTAAAATCACTTGTATCATTCACATTTCAGTAAAGAAATGATTAACCAACATTAACCATGTGTGCAACCACATGACAATACAATATGCCGCTTGAAATTTGCCTTGCTATACCAAAAGCAAATTGCAATATCGAATATCGAAATATCGAATATCGACCATTTTTTCATATCGAATATCGAATATCGATATCGAGGTTCCATATCGTATCGATATCGAATATAGAGTTTCAGAAAAAAATATCGAATATCGAGTATCGATATCGAAAAGTCATATCGTTCGAACCCTAGTAAAAGGACTACCGTATTTTCTCGAATTGACCCTTCCCCTCGAAATATCTCCAGGTATCACCACCACCAGTGATAATGTGTATGTAAAAATGCGCGCTTGTGCGCTGAAAAATGCAAAATACCTAATGCTTCAGTGCTCAAAAATCGGCTGAAGGTCTTTCCTAAAAACAGTTTCGATGGTAGCCTTCTTGAAAAAACAACGTTTTTAAACATTTGAAAAAATCTCGGCCATCCCTAGTTACGGTTGAATTTTTCTATTCTGGGAGTATGTGAAATCTTTGGCGAAAAAATAAAACCCCTCGACGTAAAACACGGCGCGGTAGTCTCCCTTCAGATAAAGCCCAATCTCACAGCACAGCGCACCTTATCATCCAGTACCATAGCGATATCATTCTCTCGTCCCACGGCCGGTCCCAAATCGGCCGGGGGGCAGTCCCAGACCCTGTAAAGTGCCCTGGAAATGTCAAATGGCATGCAAAGTGCCCAAGTCATAGAAAATTCCCTGGAATATGGCATTAAATGTAAACAATTTACTTGACCGTTTTAACGGGCATTTTCCATGACTTCAGACACTTTGCATGACATTTGACATTCTACAGGGCACTTTACAGGGTCCGGGACTGGCACCAGGTAGCCGTGCACTTGCTGGGGTACGGTTTCGTAATCGGCGCCCCCGTCGCGGTGCTGGGCGCCACTTGACTTTGGCAAGGTCCATACGCGCATGTGACGGGCTGGGGGGGGTAGGGGGTTAATGTGGGGGTTGGGGGTACCCCCACAGACGAGATGTGCGCCGATTTGACATCCATCGTTTTTTTTAACTGAGAAATGGTAGATTCAATTTCGCGGTTACCAATTCACAATCATTCCACTGTCAATATCACATTATGAAAATACAAATAATCTAAAGGGGATCATGACAATAATTATGAGGGAATATGACTCAGTTCCCCAAATTAAATAACAAAAATATGACGTAGGTATATGCGACAAAAACAACGTCACAATCTTTTGCAAATCCATTTTGTCGACAAAAACGAACCAATCAAATTGCAGGAATGGCCGATATTGACAGCAGTTTCCTGTTTGTCGCCGGTCAACATCCACACGCGCATGCCAGCTTCCTGCAGCGCCGACAGCGTTTCTGGCACGCCCTGCAAAATGGCACTCGGGTCATACACACTGTGAATCATCGAATAAGTCACCCCATCGACACCCCTGTAAAACCCCATAACCCCTGTAAGCTGACTGAATTACCCACCCCACTCGAAACCTCCCTATTGGATGGGTGGGATTGGCCCCACACACGCGCTAGTTGACTTCGACACCAAATGTCAACTGGTTCCGTTCCCAATTCAAAACATGCGTTTGAACGTCGATCGTTGGCTCGCCAGCAAGCTTTGAATCGGGATCGGCACCAGTTGACATTTGGTGTCGATGTCAACTAGTGTGTGTGGGCCAAATGGCACCACACAGACTGGATGTCAACTGAATTCGTGTCAACTAAATTTTAGTTAATTATGTGATTTAGACTTTCCTATCTGATAGAGTAAAGTTTTTTTAAGATCATGATTCATGACACTATTTTCATTTTTCTGTTAAGTGTGATGCTTTAAAAATTTTTTATGTTATTTAGTTGACACGAATATGCGATGTCAACCAGCGTGTGTGGGCCCAATGACATCATAATTTTTTATTTATGTATGCGTTCTTTATATGCATCTATTCTTCTGCGGCTGAAGATCACTATCATTGACTGCATTGCATTAATTTTATAATTTGTACTCTCTGACTTACAGGTAAGTGGAGCTAATTTAGCCCCATTCATGAGAACAATGGCCAAACGTGAATGGCGCTATGGCGCCCTTTGGCTCCATTAAATGGCGCCAGCGCACCTGCCCCATTCCAACACCATTGCCGATGTGACATTGTTCATAAATCATCGAACAATCCATAGTTACACAGTTCAATTCGAGCAGTTCGTCATAGAAAAATCGCAGCGATTCGTTTAATCTACCAAGCTTTTCGAATTACGTAAATTGCGGGGCGTGAATATGCAATGAATTGTACAAAAGCGAAAAATCCCTTTTTAAACACAAAAAACCTGGCTTTTTGACTCCTTTACGTTATAATGTGGATACAAAAGGCGGGAAATTAATCATTTGCACGGATTCAATTGTTCGCGTGATACTTTTTTCGATACTCATATGGGCTATAACGTCATTCTGGCGTTTGAATTGTTTGAAGGTAGTGCGTTAATCCCGGCTTTGAATGTTGAGGAAATGCAGCCTGGGTCAGTCCCAAGCAGTGTGAAAATATGCTCATTTACCAGAGTTGTTTACAGAGTTTACTGAACTTTTACAAAGTAAATTTATATTAATGTAAAATACTTTTTTACTCACCCTCGGTACAGAAAATGAAATACTTTTTTGAAGAAACCGTTTTCTAATAATAAAACAGGGCATTGCAAAAAACGTTTTTGCCCATCCCTACCCATACGCATGAGTACAGTGAGTAAAACACTTTTTCGGGAAAATGTAAAAGTTAGTACTTTTCCCCAAAAAAAAGTAAAAGCGAGCACTTTTATTCGTAGAATATGTCAATGTGGGTACTTTTTCATGGAAAATGTGAAAGCGACTACTTTTTGACATGTGATCGTGATTTTACACTGAAAAACAACATGTTGTTTTTCTTAATGATTATTTACCATTTTTAGGAAGTGATAACAATTCTTCAAGATTTCTTTGATTTAGCACAAAACATTGCGATTTGAAATTATAAAAATACATTTACTGTACACGTGTACTTTTCAAAAGTACGCGTACAGGTGAGTACAAACACTTATTATAGTATATGTAGATGTTTTTACCCAGTAATACTCGAGTATGTGTATTTTTCGTGTAAATGTAAATACATTTAAAAAATTGCGTATTTTACATGGCATTTGGGACAGGCCCGAGATCACACAAAATTTACTTTTAGACCCCGTTTAAACGGATTTTTTGTGACGGCTCGACAACACTAAAAAGTTCAATAAGTTGAGTAAAAGTGTCGCCGGCTGTCGGACAGTCTCCCGACAGCCGGCGACAATGGTTATTTTTTTCCAAACGTTTATAATCTTTAGCTACAAGTACGATTCTGCAATTTGACATGCATATTCGCCTAGGTAGAATGTACAGTTGACCACTTTTTATCATGAAAATGGAACTTTTGTACTCAACTTATTGAACTTTTTAGTGTTGTCGAGTCGTCACAAAAAATCCGTGTAAACGGGGCCTTATCATAAAAGATTATTTGCTCTTCACACAAAATATTTATTTATGTTTTGGCATTTTTTGTAATTAAACATTGTTTTCTAAAAAAAATGTGAGAAAAAATTTTTTTTTCACTGTTTACTAAAGTGGCGTTTACACTGCGAGCTGTGCCAGCAAACTTTTTTCTGTCGGCAATGGACATTTTGTCACGACAACGCACAAATTTTTCAAAAATTTCGCGTGTGCCGACAAAAAAGCCTCGTTATCCGTGTTTGTCGGTTGGGTCTCGTTGAATGTTTTACTCCTGACTGTTGTCGTCACAGAAAAACCGTTCACAGCTTGTGACGGCAACGTGACGACAAGCAGTCGCATGATCGAGCCGACCAACGTGGTTTTTGCTCAGTTTGTCGGTTCGGGTCTCGTTAACGAGACCCAAACCGACAAATACAAAAAATTGAAAATTGACAAATATGAATTTTTAAAAACATAAAAATGCATAAAAAATGTATTTTTGCAAATGGAAATTTAGATTTGCATGTTTAAAAATAATTTTTTTTGCAAATCGAAACTTAGATTTGCAAATGTGGGGAGTTCCATTCTAAAAGTTCACAAGCGCCAAATCCAGAAAAATTGAGTTAAGCGTGGATTTGACCTCCACGTATAGTTTTTCACATTTTAGAGAAAAAAATCAGCGTTATAGTCCATTTCGTTCCCGAGATAAAGTGTTACCGTTTTTCAGAAAAATCACAATTTTCACATCGAAAGTGCACATATCCGTCTCAGATCCCCTATGAAAAACAGAACTTTCATTTCGTAAGTGCACATATCCATCTCGGACCACCGGAGTTTCATTTCATAAGTGCACATATCCAAAAAAATAGTTTCATTTCCAACGCGTGCTTTGGCGCGGCCGCGAAGTGCTGGCCGGAATTCCCATACAAAAACTTTCATTTCCAAAAATGCATACGTGAATTTCCAAATATATTTTGTCCTATAAATCAAATATGCGTGCATATAATGATCTGAAAATTTAGGTAGAGGTACTTTTAGACACGGGCTTTGACGTGATGTGATTCGTTTTTTCCTACGATGCACCATTAAGATGTTATTAACCATTTTATTTCAAATGTTCAGATTTGTTCCCAATATTGGGTGACTTACAAAATCTCACATAACTCCCTAAATATTTCCCGGCCAACAAAATTTGTGATTACAAAAATTGTAGAGAAATGTCGGATCTATCTGAAAAGTGCGGGGCAAGCGTCGTCCCCCAAACATAGCGTCGTCGGGCCAGCGTCAAACTTTAAAATGCGATTTTAAAAAATCAAAAAACTTGGATATACCATATTACCTCGAATTATCCCCCCCTTGAATTAACCCCCTCCTCAAAATGGGCTGGGGAAATGATAAACCCCCCCTCGAAATACCCCCTCCCCTTCGGAATGATGTACGTCATGTACATAATAAATATGTCATGTACGCAATGTACATGATGTATATTACTGTTAATTTGCATTGCAGCTACACATACAGTAGTTTGTGTAGCTGTCTACGTTTTTATGTCCAAATATATCCTGTTTGGACACATTTATTACCTATTTTGGGTATGCAAATGCCTACTATTTACTACGATCCTTACGAAAATTTCTGACGAAAAAATAAAACCCCCCCTCAAATAAACCCCCCTCAAATTTTGCTGGCGAAATAATAAACCCATGGGGGTATTTCGAGGTAATTCGGTATCCATTTTTAGAATGAAACTCCCCATGTAGACATTGATTTTTTTGCCAATCAAAATTTATTTTTGCACATTTAAAAATAAATTTATTTGCAAATAATTTTATCATCAAAAGTCTGATTTGCATGTATAAAAATTTATCTGCAGATCGAAACTTCCATTTGCACAGCGGTTTAGTGGATTTGAACCCCTGTGGGGGTTCATATAGATGGTAAATCGGTCCTCCGGAAGGATAGATAGCTGACAAATATTTTTTGGGGGAGAAGGGGTTGCGGGGGTTCAATATATAAGCTTTTCCAAGGCATAGAAGGAAAAGAGAGTAAAAAATCACTCAAAATAGGTAAAAAATTGTGAAATATGGGTCAAAAATTGCTTAATATAAGTGAAAAATGGCTCAAGAAGGCATTTGTAGAGGTAAGGTGGGTGTCACCAAACCCGCAATTGTTATGTTTCATTAGGGTGTCAGCAAAGACTTTTTGGCAGAAAACAGAAACAGAAATTTTTTGCACGAACCAGAAAAACGGAAACTCGATATTCAATATCGATACGATATGGAACCTCGATTAGGGTTCAAACGGGATCCCGATCCCGGATCCCATGAAATTCTGGGATTTAGCAGTCCCGATCCCAATCCTAATCCCAAAACTTTTCAAATCATGATCCCGATCCCGAGAAACTCCAAAGTCCAGGATCCCGATCCCGGAAAAATTAGTGGAAATTATCAAAAGTGAAAAAACGACGTTTTTGCATGCAAAAATGTGAACGCAAACCCCCAGCGTTCATTTTATGCCACGTTTCTTGCATCCAGCAGTGTTTTTAAACCTTTATGAACAACTGTGGATGCCAAAACATTGGCCAAAATCTCTATCCCAAGACGCCAATCCCGATCCCGAAAAAATGCCAATCCCGATCCCGATCCCGTGACCCCAATCCCAGCCAATCCCGATCCCGATCCCGAAATCTCAAAAAACCAATCCCGATCCCGATCCCGAAAAGTCAATCCTGTTTGAACCTTAACCTCGATATCGATATTCAATATTAAAAAATGGTCAATATTCAATATTTCAATATTTTTGATATTGCAATTTGCTTTTGTTGTAGCATGGCAAATTTAAAGTGGCATATTGTATTTTCATATGGTTGCACACATGGTTAATCATCCCTTTACTGAAATGTGAATGGTACAAGTGATTTTACATGTATAAAGGTTTACATCAGTCAAATGTAGAAAATGGAAGATAACCCAATGAATCAAAGTGTATCAGGCAAACAACAATTGGTAGGTAGTACAGTTCATACTTATAACTGAATTGCTTGATGCATGTTGCAAGCAATTGCATATCAGCATTCTCAGGCTTCAAATTTAGCACTTAAACAAAAATGACTATGAATATTGTAATTTTAGACATCAAATAAAATACTATAAGTAAATCAGATCAACCACAAATAACTCAGAATGAAAATAATAACTTTAATTAGGGACACAATACAGGTTTGATATATCAAAAAAAAAATTGTCAATATTTGATATCGATATCCGATATTTATTCAAAAATTTTCATATTGATATTCAATAAACTTTCTAAATTTTCGGTATTGATATTTGATATAAAAATATTATTCTAGATTCTAGAATAATATTTTTATATCGAATATCAATACCAAAAACTTAGAAAGTTTATTGAATATCAATATGAAAATTTTTGAATAAATATCGGATATCGATATCAAATATTGACAATTTTTTTTTCTAGATTTGATATTCTAATATTCTAGATTTGATACAATATATTGTTTGAACCCTATCCATCGTCTAGAAAAGTGCCATGGCACTCTTGGTGCCTGGTGCTATTTTGCTGTGGTGCCATTGGCGCTTGGTGCTAAGTAGGGTGTCAAATTTGTGTTTTCCGCAGGCAATTTTTTTCCGTTTTCCGGCCGCTGAATTTTTTTTCCGTTTTCTGTTCCGTTTTCCAGCCACCTTTTTTCCGTTTCTGTTTTTCCGGCTCATTTTCTGTTTTCTGGTTAAATTTTCAGTTTGCCCGCCTTTTTTCCGTTTTCCAGCTCAATTTCCAGTTTTTCCACCTTTTTTCCATTTTCCGCCTCAATTTTCTGCTTTCTGCCACATTTTACCCTTTTCTGGCTCAGCTTTCTGTTTTCTGTTCAAGCCAAACTGGTAAACAGTCATGCAGATTGTCAATTATGTAAAAAAAATTCTGTTTCCATCAAAATTTCAGCAAATTTTATCATGTTTTTTTTGGCAAAATTTCAGCAAATTTTTCCATTTCCATGCAAATTCCATTTTTCTGTTTCCGTTTTTCCAGCCCCTTTTTCCGTTTTCCGGCCACTGAAATTTTTTTTCCGTTTCCGTTTGCGTTTTCCACCAAGTGTAATTTTTTTTCCGTTTTCCGTTCCGTTTTCCGGCGAAATAATAACTAGAAATAATAATAAAAACTTCTGGCGAAATAATAACTCCCCATCAAAATTTCCACTATGAAAAAAAAATCCCCTAGGGGTATTTCGAGGAAATATGGTATATAAATATAGTATAAATACCTCTGCAAAAATTTTTTATTCTATTTCAAATTTACTTATTGTCGTCACAAAAAACACGTTCGCAGCTCTATGAGGACAAGCAATAACAAAAATCAAGCTCGCTCGATGACATTGTGTCTTATGTGACGACAAGCGCTCATTGTCGCATTGTCGCCAATCAAAAGCTTGTGTCGACAACAACATTTTTTCCATCCAAAAAAGCGAACCGACAACGCAAAATTTTTCAAATGCTTTTAACTATGAAACGAAAAAAACGATTTATCTGAAATTTGGCATGTGAGTGCACTTAACTAGTGAGTATACTTCACTGTTTTTTCTCGCAGATATGGAACTTTATTCTGGATTTATGGAACTTTTTCACTTTTTGATTTGTCGGCACATTTTGCAGTGTAAACGCCGCTTAAGGTAAATATTGTATTGTGAAGTGAATTACTGATACATGAATAAGTTGGCGGAATACCGCGCAGACTATTTCACACATCACTTTACTGCAGCCAATTTGCATCAGAAAGTAGGCAGAAATGTCAGCTGATTTGAAACATTTGTGCCACACACACGCACCAGTTGACAGTCGATTGGTTGTCAACTAACGCACGTTTTAGTTAACAAGAACGCATCCGATTTGGTATCTGTCCACTTGACGGAGAAAAAAACTATGAGCAAAGAAGTTTAACATGAATTTTTCAGTTGACCATAAATATATTGTCAACCAGGGGTAGGAAAGGGGTGGGGGAATCCAACCCCCCTTCCCAAACCGACCAGACATCTGTCTATCCTGGAGACAACTCAGCTTCTATCTATCCTTTTAGGCCACATTTTCGGCTACTATCCCTTGAAACCCCCCCCCCCCTCAAATCGGCCAGCTATTTACCTATCTGGAGAAATTTTTGAGAAATTTTACATATATTTTCAATTTACACAAATTTCAATTTACATAACATTTCAATTTACACAAATTTCAATT
Source organism: Sphaerolaimus hirsutus (assembly GCA_964036195.1). Classification (NCBI taxonomy): domain Eukaryota; kingdom Metazoa; phylum Nematoda; class Chromadorea; order Monhysterida; family Sphaerolaimidae; genus Sphaerolaimus; species Sphaerolaimus hirsutus. Next base: position 489,527 of record OZ038451.1, on the reverse strand, counting down.
TACACAAATTTCAATTTACAGAAAGTTCAATTTACACAACAGTTGACATTCACTTGACATGAATTAGCTATGGCAACTAGTGCGTGTGGGCTCTTTGTGCCATTAAAAGTCAATTTTCGGCTCAACTCAAACATGTGCTAAATGCTCAACGTTTTATATTGTAAAAAAAACTTTTTTAAATCAGAGTTCAAAATAAAAGTGGTGTTTTAGACTATATCGTTAAATGAAGTAAATACAGCAATAGACAACATGTTAGGTCTTTTGAACGTTTCTGGTTGTTAACCCAATGTTAGGTAATTCTGACAGAATTTCGCCAATAAAAATACTTTTTTATTACAAAAAATATTGTAAAAACATTTTGCTAAACCCACTTAGAACAAATTTGCATTAAAAATGAATGTATTTTTAACAGGTATTAAAACCCACTTATTTTAACCAAACGGACAGACAAAAAGTAATTTCCACCTTAATCTTGCTGAATAGAAATGGCAACACAACTTCTTTTATTCACTATTGCAGCATTCGCGACATGCAGCCATTTAATCAGTGCGTCCAGAATAAAAAATCCGTCAGTTCAGAGAAATATTGAATTCAAAAACGTATCCAGCGTGGGAGGGGAGGGGGGTATATTTATATTCTTTGACAATTTTTTGAAAGTGATAACTCAAAATTGAATTTCGCGCCCCCCACATTATATTTTTTTAAGCGCGTTTTTATGGGGATGCCAAAAATGGTCCTAACTTAAATTTGAAAAATTTGTAGATCGGTACTTTTAGAAGCACACCCTTCATATATTCATATTTACATGGGCGTAGTGGCCAAAATTTTCGTTATGGTATAAACATTTTCATGGCTGTGCAGGGGTCTGTGTGCGATAGATAGATAAATAGCTGGAAAGCAAGAATTTTCATAGCTTTTCATACCTTCAAACTCATTAGTTCATGTGTTATATTGCCTAATTTCAGCTATTTTGTGTACTATATATATTTATACCCCATTTTTCGCTATTTTTCGCCCACTTAAAGCGATTTTTTCCACTTTTCTTCCTTCTTTACCTTGGAAAAGGCTATAAATTGTAGGAGTTTGTAATAATAAGTTTTTTAGTACATAACTCCTGAGACTTAGACTTTACTCGAAATAAAAGCACTTGTATTCTGCTGGCGAAAATTTAGAGGAAACCTGACCCCCTACTCAACCATAACATAACACACAGATACAAGTGCCTTCTGAGACCGGATCACAATCAAACAGAGACCGAGGAATTCATCAGAAAGTACATGTCCGGCTGCCCCAAAGACCTGCCCCTATGCTGCGGCGTGAAGGGGGAATGGAAGGGCCAATGTGCCTCTGACGATGCGTTATGTGCCGTTTTTCTCGGGTATGTCGTTTTTCAAACTTGCATTGTAGGCAATTAGGGATGACCGGGTTTTTTTACGGTCTGATAATTTTCAGTCTGGGATCCGATAATTTTTGAAAAATTTAACAATAATATTGTACGAGTTCGATAAATTTCAGGATTTTGCAGTTCCAATACCGAACCCGCAATCCCGATCCAAACCCCGAACATTTAAGAAGCCAAACACAACCCTGATCCACAAATCTTGAAAATATCAATCACAGTGTTGATAATCCCTAACCCCGATAAATTTCCCCAATGAATCAATGACAAATTTTCACAATCCCGACACTGGTAAAATTTGCCAAATTTGCCAAATGACTTTTCTTGCACTGAGAAAAAGGGAACACAAGCGTCCAGTGTGCACATTACGCTAATTCCCTGGCATCCAACCATATAAATATACAAGAACTTTGCCCAAAATGGCGCGATCCCGATCCCAAAAAGTCGATCCCGTTTGAACCCTCCTAAATAATGACGAATGGCTGTGCGCATGGCAGCATCATCCGCGACAGCGGCTGGGAGTACGACGGGCCCGAAGTGGCGCTAGTGGAACCGGTCGTGCATCACCAGCATGGGGGCGAGGCCGCGGACAAAAGGGCCGACCCAGACCAAGCAAACACAAACTCCCATGCATGGTGCGTAGTGTACTGGGCTGACTGCTAAGTATGTGTCTAAAATTACTTATGTCCTAGTCGATAACGCGCCCGCAGGTAGGGTTGAGAGTTGAGACCAGCAATTTTTGTAAAGTTGGAAAAGTGACAAGAAAAGTCATGTGATAAGTAAAGTTATGTGGTCAGTCGAGTAAAGAATTAACTAACACGTAAATTTATAAACACCTTCCCGATCAAGTCCGGCCCCCTATTTTTTTTTCACTTCGCATGCGCTATCTCCGGTTGTGGGTGTAGTGGAAAGCTAATGCTTGTGGGGTATATAGGTGCAACCCCCCACTACCCCTCATGAATAAATAGGGCAGCGGCGACTCATTATAGAGGGGTCGCTGTATACGTGAAAATTTTTTGCGGCATTTTCAGTGTCCTGCACAGGTCCGGCCCCCAGTTTATTTCTTATGCTACCGCTTGGAAAAGGGGCGTCAGACGCCAATAACGCCACAGGAAAATGGCGCTAAGTGGTAATGACCTTCTCAAATGGCGCCAGTGCCATGGCGCCATTCCATCACTAATCCCGATGCCTCAATATTTATACCCTATCCCAAACCTTTAATTTTAAAAGGCTTTTTCGCTTTAATTTTGTGACAAACTTGACCCGCTGGTTTAGGGTGTTTTATAGAGGAAGGTTTAAGGTTCCAAGTTGCATAAAGAACTATACCCCAAAAACGCCTCCATTAGAAAATTTAGTTGGGATCAATTCAAAATAGAAAATTTTGACAATTTTTGTTCCTGTTATGGCGTAATTTTGACATCATAAAGTTCACCCCAAGTAAATTTTCTAATGGAGGCGTTTTAGAGGTAAAGTTTTTTACGCAGCTTGGAACCTTATACCCCCCTCTTAAAAACATCCTAAACCAGCGTGTGAAGTGTGTACAAAAATAAAAGCAAAAAGTGCAGTTTTCAATTCACAAAGTTCATTTTCTTGTCTGCTGCTTAGGGGGTGGGTGTTTGTGGAATGTTTGGAAAATGGCACTGGCGCCATTTCAGGTGGCCAAGCGGTGCCACGCCAGGGCACCTATTTCCTGTGGTGTTATTGGCGCCTGACGCCCCTTTTTCAAGCTGTAGCGCAAGAAATAAACTGGGGGCTGGACCTGTGCGGGACAGTGAAAACGCTGCAAATTTTTTTCCACATATATGGCAACCCCCTCTATAATGAGACACCGCTGCCTAGGGTTCAAACGATATGACTTTTCGATATCGATATTCGATATTTTTTCAAAATTTTCGATATTGATATTCGATATTCGATATTTTTTTCTGAAACTCGATATTCGATATCGATACGATATGGAACCTTGATATCGATATTCGATATTCGATATTGAAAAATGGTCGATATTCGATATTCGATATTTCGATATTTTCGATATTCGATATTGCGATATGCTTTTGGTATAGCAAGGCATATTTCAAGTGGCATATTGTATTTTCATGTGGTTGCACACATGTTTAATCATCTCTTTACTGAAATTTGAATGGTACAAGTGATTTGAACAAGCTTTACATCACTCAATGGTAGAAAATAGAAGAAAAACATGATGAATCAAAGTGTATCAGACAAATAACAATTGGTAGATATTACAGTTCATCCTAACCTAATTGCTTAAGGGCATGTTGCAAAAAAAGTATATCAGCGTTTTCTGGCTTCAAATTTAGCACTCCAACAACAATGACATTATAAATACTGTACTTTTATGCATCAAATACAATACTATAAGCACATCATATCAACCATAAACATCTCAAAATGAAAAGTAAATTTGGGGACACAATACAGGTTCGATATATCGAAAAAATGGTCGATATTCGATATCGATATTCGATATTTTTTCAAAATTTTCGATATCGATATTCGATATTCGATATTTTTTCAAAATTTTCGATATCGATATTCAACATTCGATATTAAAAAGTGGTCGATATCCGATATTCGATATTCGATACGATATATCGTTTGGACCCTACCGCTGCCCCATTTATTCATGAGGGGTAGTGGGGGGTTGCACCTATATACCCCACAAGTATTAGCTTTCCACCCCTCCCACAACTGGAGAGAGGGCGTACGAAGTGAAAATAAAAATAGAGGGCTGGACTTGATCGGGAAGATGTTTAAATGAAAATACTTGTCTGTCACCCGTAAGTTCACTTGTTACCTTATTTCCCATCTACTATGTTCACTATAAAATATAACTCATACTGATACTGGACAACACGCCAAATTTACCCCACAAAATGCACAAACTAAGCACTGAACGCAAAAATCCCATCCGAATTTCAGTGAGGAAAACAAATCGGGACAAAGCAAAGGTGAAGTGACAGAAAGTGCACAAACAGAAAGTGCACAAGCGGAAAGTGCACAAGCGGAAAGTGCACAAGCGGAAATTGCACAAGCGGAAATTGCACAAGCGGAAAGTGCACAAGAAAAAAGTGCACAAGCGGAAAGTGCACAAGCAGAAAGTGCACAAGCGGAAAGTGCACTAGCGGAAATTGCACTAGCGGAAATTGCACAAGCGAAAAGTGCACAAGCGGAAAGTGCACAAGCGGAAAGTGCACAACCGGAAATTGCACTAGCGGAAATTGCACTAGCGGAAATTGCACAAGCGAAAAGTGCACAAGCGGAAAGTGCACAAGAAAAAAGAGATTTTGAAAATGTTACGAAGGAAGCACCAAAAGAACCCGAAGACACGCGTGAAGACTGGGAGAAGGCCATAGAAGAGAGCGGCATAGACTTCCCACGTGACGACCCCGATGAGAACAACAAGGTTGCAGCAACAACGGATACAACACCATACAAATGGTTCGTCAACTTAACAGCTCATATTTAGTTTACGTATTGTGCACTGTCAACTGGCTTCTCACGGCAGTTTTCAGCTTACGAGAATAAATGTATAGGAAGTGACACAATGGCACTGCGCTGCGCACACTAAATAGCCTAGTGTCAGTAAAGTAACAATTTCGTAAACTCATAAATAAACTTTGAATGGCACTTGAGTTGACTGGAATTATGTGCTGGTCAACTACCGTTGGCAGCAGGGACGTATCAAGCGTTTTTGAGCGGGGGGGGGCTGCTCGTTTACGGAGCCCGGCGAACGGGGGGGGCTCAGCCCCCCCCCCCAAATTTTACCTACATGGTAGCGGAATGACGTCATGGCGCCGGCGCCATTCGTAGGGGCAACACCATGGCGCCATTGGCGTTGGCGCCAGAAATCGCTTATATGTATGTTAATATACATACGTATAGAGCAAAAAACACGCCACTTAGTGTATAAAATAGTGAAGTGAGAGTACGGGGACCGATTTACCAACAATACATCTGCAGAAAGGGCAAAAAAATTTTACATTACACCTTCAAAAGTGGTACCAGAAGTCGCATTTTCACCGACTTTTTCATGTCTCACCCGCGAACGCCCCCCCTGGATACGTCGTTGGTTGACAGAGAGTAAAAAGGACTGATTCCAGTACGCTCAGATGTGTTCAAGGCTATGAGTGACTAAACTTTCAAGATGTATTTATGACATCACTATTGCAGGACATACTATTTTTGAAAGTTTAAGCCAAAACCAAAGTTTACAGGGGCCCAAAATGTGTGACAAAACCTGACCACAACCAAATAGTGACAGATAATTTCAACAGCGAATATATGAAAGGCTGCCCCGGAAACTTGAAGTGCTGCGGCGACATGTTCTCGTGGCATGGATATTGCACTGACAACTACATCTGTTTCAATGTATTCAACAAGTGGGTGACAAATTGGCACTGACAATTTCACTTCTTTTGAGTTCCTCTGCGGAGATTACATATACCGTCTTTCCTCGACATCCCCCCCCCCAGAAATACCCCCAGGTGTTCTCAAGCTGAGGGAAAAATAAACCCCCCTCGAAACCCCCCCCCCCCGTAATGGAATAAAGTATATCATGTACGCAAGGTACATGATGTATTCATTGATGCCAATATGCATCCTAGCCACACATAAGACTAGTTTATGTGGCAATCTACGTTGATCTGTCTAAATATTTTCTGTTTATCAGATTTATTACCAGTTTTGGGTATGTAAAAGCCCATCGTTTTTCACCTATTTTATCTATCCCTCCGGAGGAGTGATTTACTATACATATGAACCGCCGGGGGGTCCAAATCCACTAAGCCCCTGTCACTGGGGGAATGACGAGGAAGTATGGTACATCGGCCTTTGGTGCCAATGCCAGTGCCATGGCGTCATTCCCTGACTACAGGTAGGGTTCAAACGGGATCCCGATCCCGAGAGATTTCGGGATTTTGTGGTCCCGATCCCGAAACCTCAATCCCGATCCCGATCCCGAAACCTCAATCCCGATCCCGATCCCGAAACCTCAATCCCGATCCCAATCCCGAAATCTTAAAAAACGAATCCCGATCCCGAAACTTTTGAAATCCCAATCTCGATCCCGAAATTTTTTTCTCAATCCCGATCTCGATCCCGGAAAATTTGCCAACTATTTTGAATTACATTTTTGCAGTAAGAAATGTGACCAGGAACCTCCAATGTTTTATTTACCACACTTTTCCGGCATGCGTGCGTGTTTTTAGACATATTTTTGCGGTAGATTAGAGAAAGGCATTCAATATGAGAACTTTTTCAAAGTCCCAATCCCGATCCCTAAAAAATGCCAATCCCGGTCCCGATCCCGAGACACCAATCCCGATCCCGATCCCGAAATCTCAAAAAGCCAATCCCGATCCCGATCCCGAAATGTCAATCCCGTTTGAACCCTGACTACAGGGGTTTGAGTTTTCCCCTCCGCCCCCCTCAAATATTCTGGCTACGAGACTGATGTCAACTGATTTACATAGCACATACACGGTCACAGACAATTCGGATGGACTCCAATTCTGGTCGAACCCATAAAACAACGAAATTGGCTGTTACCCGCCGACAAAGATGCGGACAGATACTTTGAAAAACAATTTGCAAAAATGAAAGATCGGGCACAAAAAATAATTTTCTAGTGGATACACTTGCACTTTGTGACAGGAAGAATAATTAGGGTCGGGAAAGGTTTTTAACACCACTCAAATATATCATCAAAATACTTGAAAATTCTGTGTAATCGTTTAAGCATATGTTATGTATTTACCTAGAAATGTTGATGACCAGACTTTAACATCAACTAAAAAGCAGAACACATTTTATGAGCGTAAAATATTACCAGGGATGAGATGCACTTTACAAAATTTCAACTACAGACATGGCGGCTTGAAAAAGCGATCATAGAGATTACTTTTTCTTCAAAAACCATTGAAAGACCTTCTCCCAAAAATAACTGATTTGAGAACTATCCTACAGAATAGAACTATGACGCGCGCTGAAAGTTGCAACTCTGGCAATAAAGATATCCAAATGTTAATTTACAAAACATTGTCATATAATAGATTTACACATTATCAAGGGCGTAGCCAGGGGGTGGCGGGGGCGTAAATGTAAAATATGTAAAATAAATACATATATATAGACGGGTCTTTGAAACCAATGCCCACGCCAATGGCGCGTTGGCATGGCGCCAATGAATTGCGCCGGCACTCTGGCGCCATTCAGTACAGTGGTCACGTTGTAAGGGGCTGCCCCCTGTTCGGCGCCTACAAACCCACCTCCTAAAAATCCTGGCAACGTCCTTGCACATCAATTATAATAATAAATACATAATACCTATTTAAACATTTGCACATGCTCTTGCCATTTTTGGTGAAAGGAAATGACTGAATATAAACAAAAAGAACAGACTTGCCTATTTATGACGTCATATTTTTAGCATTGGACTGCGATTTTGGGGAATGCAACAAATCTACGATGAAGGAATGTTAATTTTGAGACAATGCTCGCGCAATTATTCGGCAGCTTCGCAACAACGATAACTAACGCATGTTCCCGATGAAAAATTCCGCCATGCAGTAACGGTTTTGCATTCATGTTTTTGCATACGCAGACGTAAAGTAGCACTCGACTAGAAGTGGAAGCGCTTTTTGTCTATAAAAATAAACCCAGGCAAACCTGATTCACGAGGAAAGTACACATTTTTGTTTGCATCAGTCCGCTCAGCTATCGATTTACGCACAATATTCATTTGCACACTGGCGACTCGCTTAGAGATACGGGCGTTCGGTCGGGTTGACGCACGCACAGCTTGGTTTATTTAAAGCACAACATTCCGAACTTATAAAGCAGCCCCTCCCCAAACAAAAATTACAAAGCCCCCACACAAACCCACACTTAATGTCAACTGGTTCCCATCCCAATTCAAAGCCTGCTCACGAGCCCACCAACGACTAGGGATGGAAAAATATTCATCGATTATATTTATCGGGATCCGTGATCGGGATACCGCTTGAACGCTAACATGAAGCATAAATAAGTGTAGCGTAAACAATAATGTGTAGCATTACAATAATGTATAGTAGTGGTCTTGAGTAGGGTGTCAAAAAAAAATTTTTACGGAAAACGGAAACGGAAAAAAAATTTTAGCGGCCGGAAAACGGAACGGAAAACGGAAAAAAATTTGCACTTTGCGGAAAAAGGAAACGGAAAAAAAATTTCAGTGGCCGGAAAACGGAAAAAGGGGCCGGAAAAACGGAAACGGAAAAATGAAATTTGCATGGAAATGGAAAAAAATTGCTGAAGTTTTGCCAGAAAATGGACAAAATTTGCTGAAATTTTGCTGGAAGTGGAAAAAATTTGCTGAAATTTTGCTGGGAACAGAAAACATTTTCATAATTGACAATCTGCATGAATTTTTCCCCAGTTTGGATGGAACAAAAAACAGAAAGTTGAGCCAAAAAAGGTAAAATGAGGCAGAAAAAACAGAAAATTGAGGCGGAAAATGGAAAAAAGGCGGAAAAACTGGAAAGTTAGCCGGAAAATAAAAAAAAAGCGGAAAAACTGAAATTTTTGCCGGAAAACGGAAAATGAGCCGGAAAAACGGAAACGGAAAATAAAGTGGCCGGAAAACGGAACGGAAAAAATTTGCCTGCGGAATATGGAAACGGAAAACGGAAATTTGACACCCTAGTCTTGAGCAAGCTTTGAATTGGGGTGGGAAGCAGAAGACATTTGGGATCGTAGGTAAATCATCGAATAAGCCCCCCCCCTCCTGGAATAACTCCCCGTGTTGTAACCGTGTGGGAAAAATAACCCCCCTCCTTTGCCGCAACCGCATCCAAATGCACTGCAGCGTGCAACGATAAGCTAACTCATAGGAATGCTTTACCTATGGCGGCGACGTATTTACGCTCTTATGTACGCAGCTTAATTTATGCTTATTTTCCTGAACATTCTGACAAAAAAAACTTCCCCTCGAATAAGCCCCCCCTCATAAAATTCTGACGAAAAAATAACTCCCTCGGGGACTTATTTGAGGATTTACGGTAGTGTGTGTAGGGCCAAAAAGCAATCGCACCTCCTGAAGTTTATCCTCGATGGCGGTGGCGCCGAGCAGCCTCAAATCCCTCTCAATTTTTTCCGCCACTGCGGCCAATTTCTGCTCTCGTCCGTGTATGGAAACGGCGGCGGCGTGGTATTCCCGACGCCAATGTTCGTGTTCCGATTCGGGTATTTCTCGCATCGCCAGGCACAGAGTGCGCAGTCCCATCTGCGGGGGGGGGGGGTGGTTGAAAGGCGGTTTTTAAAATGTGATTTTTTTATAAATAATAACGGTTTTTAAAAGAAAATCATATTGGGTCAGGTTATTCTTATAAATCACCTGTGAGTAGGGTGTCGAAAAATATTTTTACGGAAAACGGAAAGGTAAAATTTTGCACTCGACGGAAAACGGAAAAAAAGTTTCTGCGTGTGAACTTGAAGGTTTTTTTCACCTACTTAAAAAAGAACAAATCATAGACAAAAACAAACTTGCGCAAACTCATTCAAATGTTGACCGGTGCTGGTGGCAAATTCACTGCCGCCTCTCTTCTCCAACCTGTCATAAATAACACTATCTGCACCCTTGCAGTACAACTTGAGAGTTCCATCAGGCGCCCTTGCAATCACCGACATACGTTTCCTGGCCGACGTAAATTCCAAAACGTGCACAATGTCGTAACGTTGCGAACTGCCGTTCTGCGAGTGTACAAATCTTTTGTAGATATGTGCATTGGAAAGCAAATGTGTTACCGTTTATATGTTGCTGAAAAGTCATTGTCGCGTGAGACGTTATATTTACACCAATTTTTTCGACAGCATGAGCTAAGGATAGAAAAAAACGATTTTTTAACGACCCCAATTTTTAAAAAAATCGAATTTTTAAAAGATTTTTAAAAAAATCGCTGGAGTCAAAATCAGTCATATTTTTCTTTAAGATATAGATGAAGAAAACGACATTTACTACTTTTACGCTGTGTAAAAGGTGAGTAAACGTAAATATATGTAAATACTCGTTTTCTGTACTCGCGTACTTTCAAGAAGTACGCGAGTAACTGAGTACCGGTATTTTTTCGGGAGGAAACGTAAACGTATTTACGCAGCACTCGAGTATACGTATTTATCGAGTAAACGTAAATACGTTTGTGCAACTATGCATTACGGCCGGATTTACTTTACGGCCGGGTTTACTTTACGGCCGAGATCTCGCCTATATTTTTACGTTTTTGGTTACCTTCACCCTTTTAAGTGCTGAACACACCTGAGTAAGGTCAAATATGAGAATAAATGTCATTACGTATCATATTTGACTTTATTCAGATGTGTTCAGCACTTTAAAAAGAGCAACGTGAAGATATTCCTTGAAAAAAACTCAAAATATGAAGAGTAAATATTTACAGATGGGTCTAAATTGCCGCCGGGTAGAATCACATGTCCGCCCGGTCGACATGCCCAGCGGGTTTACACGGCCAGCGAGTTTACGTCGCGCGCAGCGCCATGGCGCCAGAGCAAACAAAATCAAAGTTGCTAACCGCCATGGCGCTTTTCCATCACCAACCAAAACGCACCACTTCGAGCACGACCCCGTCGGGGGTTCTCTCGGAGAAATAGTAGCCGACCCCCTTGGCGCCATTTACGAGCGCCAGTTCATCGGGACTGGAAGCCTGGTACTCCAAGTGTCCGTCTGCTTTCAGTTCCGGTACTACGGTATGGCACAGTGCCAACATGGTGCAGAATTCGTGTATGGTGCCACTGGTATGCTGGGGGGGGGTTATTGGGGTACGCACACTGGTTGACAACAAGGGTTCAAACGGAACCGCGGTCCCGGTACATCGTTCGGTAAAAAGTCGGGACTGGGGCGGTCCCGGTCCCGACACCCCAGTCCCAGTCCCGGTCCCGGTCCCGGTCCGACCACCCAGTCCCGGTCCCGGAATATTGGCGCACCGCACACTCAAAATTTTCAAGGGCGGTTCGAACGTTTTTGAGTTCCGCCAAGGCAGAACTTCAAGGGCGGTTCGAACATTTTTATTTAGGAAAAATGTGTCATTTTTAGGGCATTCGGATGAAATTCACACGAATCCGGATGAATTCACACAGTTTTTGTCCATTTGCATATCATAACAAAACGTTTCAAAAACGTTGGGACACTTGCAATTCCACCCTTGACTTAAGAGATACGCCCTTTAGAGAAGGTTGTTATCCCAATGTTTTCTTGCCTAAATGGCGCACTGGACACTCAAAATTGTCAAGGGCGGTTCGGACGTTTTTGCGTTCTGCCAAGGTGGAATTCCAAGGGCGGTTCAGACATTTTGCACTTCCCTACCTGTCTGAAATAATTCCACCCATGCACAATCCGGGGCAATTCCGCCATCGTGCAAAGTGTTCGAACGTTTCATACGCGGAATTGAAATCGAGGGCAGTTCGAACGTTTTTGGATTCCGCCCCCGTTTTTAATTCCGCCCTTTTGAATTCCACCCTTGAAAAAGTGTTTGAACTGCAACTGAAACTTTGAGTGTGCAGTGCAACATTATAGCGGTCCCGACAACGGATGAAAAAAAACGTCTTTTTCAATGACCTGGGTTTAAAAATGACGTTTTTTAATAAAAATGGTTTTTCAAAGGTACCCAAGTTGGCCCACCGCACACTGCAAAGTGGCACGGGCGGTTCGGACGTTTTTTTGCATGGTCGGAATTCAAAGGCGGAATTAAAGAGGGGTGGAATAAAAAATCGTCTGAACCGACCCAAATTTCAGTAGTTTTTTAGATTTGTCGTAAATAAAATCGTCCGAACCGACTTTACAATTCCACCCGGGCGGAAATTAAAAACGTCCGAACGAACCGCCCGTGCCACTTTGCAGTGTGCGGTGGGCCATATAGTTTCAATGTTGTCAACGTATACATGTAAATATGACAGGCAAATGGCAGTACTTTATGATTTTATATATAGCAATATAATGGCGGCAATCTGATAGTATTATAAGTGGTGAATTCTGCCAAAAAAATGGAATAGTGCTTGAAAAATGTTATAAAAAAAGAGTATACATTGAGAGTGGTCATTCAACAGTGGAATTTTGTGGAACAACATTGGCTGGATATTACATACCCGGTTCCGACCACCCAGTCCCGGTCCCGGTCCCGAACACCCAGTCCCGGTCCCGGTCACGACATAAGAAAATTTCTGGTCCCGGTCCCTGTCCGAAAAACTGGTCCCGTTTGAATCCTATTGACAACTGAAGTATAACAAGTGATAAATCTGAAAATGTGAAGTGAATTTTCGGGTTTTTTAATTTTCGGGATAGGGATTCTGACAAAACGGGGTCTCCCTCTATTTTTCACAAAAAAAGTTTAAAACACATTTGGGTGACATAAGTGTGGCATAAAACGCACGCTGGAAATTTCCATTCATACTTCTCAGTGGAAAATATCATTTTCCACTGATATTTTGCATTTATCACTAATCAATCGGCTAAGGCAAAACGTTGCACGATCATTCAAAGGCAATGCGGACGTGGAAAGCGTATAAGTTTACCTTTACGTTTACGTTCACAAAAAACAACAGTATTTTGACAAATCTGTCAATAAACCGACGTGTTTATTTTTCAAATTCTGCTCCAGTTTTGTATCGGAAAACACGGCGTCTTCAGCGTTTCCGTACTGAATGCCAGCGATTGAACACTGCTTGAATACCATCTGGTTGCGGGTTAAAGTGCCCGTTTTGTCGGTGAGAAGATATTTCACCTGCGAAGTGCCAGTCTTTGGATCGGACCAAATATAAAAACAATGTGATATTTAAGTATACGCGGCGGACGGCACACTTAGTATGAAAACCTACCATAACTCATCTGAATAATGAACCAAAAATTATGCAGTTTTTCATCATAAGATTTCGTTTTTACTATGGAATAATTAATTACGAAATTTATCACAAGATTTTATTCACTAAATTATGGTAGGTTTTCATACAAGGTGTGCTGTCCGTGGAGTATAGCTTGAAACGATTCAGTGGATTTATATGCGTAAATTAAACAGGCAGATATAACGAATGACACCATATTCGAAGAGTTGATTCGAAGTAGTACGGTAGACATCGATGTCAAATACCGTATTTCCTCGAAATACCCCCCGGGGGTGATTGTTTCATAGTGGTCCCGAGAGGGGGGGGGGGTTAAACGAGGGGGGGGGTATTTCGAGGGGGGGGTTATTGTTTCACAAGAAAATTTTTGAAAACCAAGTACGAAATTGTCGTCTGAAACGTACGCAGACGTCGAAAAATGCAACAAAAACCGCCATTTATAAGGTTCTGTAGACTAATATTAGTATGTAGGTGGTATGTACACTGTTCTAACGTGACACCGACATTGTTTTAACGTGTGTTCTGCAGTACACTGAACACAAACTACAGTTATTGTCATGTACGTTCCCTTTACACTCAATTTGGGGGGGGGGGTATTTCGAGGGGGGGGGGGGTGATTGTTTCATAGTGGTCTCGAGAGGGGGGGGGTCAAACGAGGGGGGGTATTTCAAGGGGGGGGGTATTTCGAGGAAATACGGTATGCCGTTTCATCAAAAAATAACGAATATTTGAAAGTGACATAGTGAAAAGCGGTGACAAATGGCAGCTTGCAAAACGAACCTGTCCCAATTCCTCATTCAAATTCGAAGTTCTAGCCATGGCGGGCGTCTGCGTTTCCCAATCGTACATGTCCGCGTCGCGGTTGATAAACCAGGCTTGCAAAAAGCGCACCACCTCCAAAGTCACTTGCAAACTGATCGGGATCAGGTTGTTGTACAGGATGAAGAATGTTAGAAAATTGCTGCCCAGGTTGTAGGAGGGAATGTCTGCGGGGGGGGGGGGCGATCTTGAACAAATTTTGCCCCAATTTTCGCTCAAAATCGCCAATTTTCGTAACTTTTGATAGTTTTTCACCTTCAAAATTCTAATTCATCTTCCGTATTGCCTATTTTCGGCTATTTTTCATACTATTTATATGTACTTATATACCTATTTTTAGCTGTTTTTCTCCTACTTTTAGCGATTTTATCCTCTTTTCTCCTTCTATACCTCGTAAAAGCCTATATATTGAACCCACGCGCACCCCCCCCCCCCCCAGAAAATGTTGCAGCTATCTATCTAGGGTTGGCAAGCGATTTTTTTAATTCCGATTTTTTTTTTAAATCGCAGCACCCGTACCGATTTTTTTTTTAATCGCTGGCGAAAAATTTTGGTACTCATGCACTAGGTAAAATGCAAAATTTTTGCGCGCAAGCGCGTATTTTCATGCATGCAATCCATCATTTGCTTTTTTCTTTACTTGTACAAATAATTTGGCGGTGTAGCAGCCATTTTTGCATGCTTTTGAGCATGTAAAGTAGGCTGTGAATCATTTCGGAAAGTATGTGTGTCGGAAATGTGTTTTATCGGAAATGTGTTTTAACATCAAAAATTTATGCAAATGCATCCATGTTCACTCCCAGATGATTTATATTGTGTTCTCAGCAAGAACGTGCAATTTCTGCAAACAAAATTGCAAATGGTCGATGAAATGTTATTCACGCAACAAATATAACAATTTAAAAAAAATTAACATCAAAATAACTTCCTTTCCTTTTCCAAAGCTCTTAAGTACTTATCGTAGCACAGAAAGCATAAGTGTGCACTGCCTATCAATTTATATGGCTTTTATTACCTTGAGAGGCGATTTTAGAGAGAATTGGGGCTAATTTCAACCCCAGCAATTTTTTTTTAAATCGATTTTTTTTAAATCGGGGTCGTTAAAAAAATAGATTTTTTTTCCAACCCTATATCTATCCCTCCGGAGGAGCGATTTATATGAACCCCCGCGGGGGTCCAAATCTACAATACCCCTGGCTGGGGTGATTGCAAATGAAGCGTCTACTTATAAAAGCGATAACTCAACGGCAATGGCGTAGCCAGGATTTTTGAGCGGGGGGGGGGGGGGGCGGATTGTTTACGGAGCCCGGCGAACGGGGGGGGCGGCGCCCCCCCCTAAAATTTGACCCCTGATGAAGGGAACTTGCGCCATGGCGCTGGCGCCATTCGTAGGCGCCACACAATGGTGTTGGCGCCATTCGTAGGCGCCGCGCCATGGCGCCATTGGCGCCAGAGACCGCTGTAAATGTATGTGTTTTACATACATTACAGCGATATGGTCACAATTGAGTGCATTTTCACCCAGCTTGAGGCAACTGCGACCTATGAAGTGAAGATGCCTGTAATACAAAGCAAAAATGCGCGCTTGCGCGCAAAATTCTTCAAATTGACCCTAAATCGTTGCACGAGAACACATTTCCATGTCTCACCGCGGAAGGGGGGGGGGCGGCCGCCCCCCCCGCCCCCCCCCCTGGCTACGCCACTGCTCAACGGCTTATAAAATGAGCTTATGAGAATTACCGTATTTCCTCGAAATACCCCCCTCTCGAAATACACCCCCCCCCCCCCCCCCCCCCCTCAAAATGGCCACTATGAAATAATTACCCCCCCCATTTGTATGTAAAGGGAACATACATGACTAAAGCTGCGGTTTGTGCAGAATATACGTTAAAACAATGAATTGTTACGTCAGAACAGTCAATAGACTCTTATGTAAAACGGTTATTGTTGCATTTTTCTCCGTCTGCGTACGTTACAGACGACAATTTAGTACTGGAATTTCAAACAAAATTCTGGCGAAATAATAAGCCTCACCTCGAAATACCCTCCTCGTTTAACCGCCCTCAACATTCTCACTCTGAAAACAATCACCCCCCGGAGGGTATTTCGGGAAAATACAGTAGACTTTGTGATCCTCACAGGGGCCGGATAGATATGTAGCTAATTGCTCCTCCCGATGGAAGATACCGTATTACCTCGAAATATCCTCAGGGGGTTTATTATTTCACCAGCAAAATTTGAGGGGGGGGGGGATAATTCGAGGGGGGGTTTATTCGACGTGCATTGCCACCTTTTTAATGTGTGACATTTTTCACTTTTAGAACAATAAGGACCAAATCTAAAACAATCACCAGCATGTCGATGAGTCCACACGATAACTCGACTTTCTCAAAAGCTACCGCCGACTTAACGACTTTTAGTAATATGTCGAATGCGAAATTTGCGAATGTGACATTCATTCATACATGTTCGGAGTTACATGTCCGGTGTCAACTTGGAAAGACAACGAAACAATGAATTTAAATACTTTTTTTTAAACGAATTAAAAAAATTAAATTAAAATTCAAATGAAACACACTTTTCACGCCCAAATACCAACTGTCGAGCATATTGCCGCGGTCCCAAATTTCAGCCATTACCATGCTGAACATCGTGATGAATAATAGGATACCAAAAAGTGATATAATTTGATAGTTGGTCACAACGTCCACGTTCGATCTGAGTGCAATTAGGGAGGATAAAACAGATTGAAAAAAACTATAAAATAAAACTATGAAACGAAAAAATAAATATATTTTAAGAGACCATGTAGTTTTTTATTTCGCATCAAAATGCGTTTACAATGGGATGATATGGATAGGGTTGGCCGATGTTTTTTTTAAACGTTTTTTTTTTTTTTTTAAAC
Organism: Sphaerolaimus hirsutus; assembly: GCA_964036195.1. NCBI lineage: Eukaryota > Metazoa > Nematoda > Chromadorea > Monhysterida > Sphaerolaimidae > Sphaerolaimus > Sphaerolaimus hirsutus. The sequence continues at coordinate 472,497 of OZ038451.1, read as the reverse complement.
GTTTTTTTTTTTTTTAAAACATGACGTCCGAAATGTTTTTTTTTAAAAAAAAACATCGGCCGAAATTTTTAGTACTAAGCACTAGGTATTTTGCAAATTTTTGCGCGCAAGCGCGCAATTTCACACACAAATTGACATTGGTGGTTGTTTTCATGGTTTTGTTGCATTTTTAGTATCAAAACATCCATTTCTATGTGCTACCATGGGTGAAAAAGCCAACATATGTTGCTGTAATATATAATATTGAGGTAATGTGCTTCCATGTACCTCCACAGTGTGTAACTTCACTCCCAAGTAACAACCTCCTTTTATAACCTTGTTTGATCACCATTCCATGCCAAACTTTACCTGAAGTCACGAACATTCAACTATAAGGCGATATACGAACGATATGTCGACGAAAATGGATATTTTTGACACAAATCACCACTTATAATGCTATCCCATGGCTCCACAGCCATTATATGGTCATATTTAACATCACAGAGTATTGCCAGTGTCTGATAAACCTATATGAGTCAGTCTACGAGTCAATAGCCCACTCCAGGAACAAAAGCTGGACACCGAAAAAAAATGAAATTGTGAAAATGGTCCTAAGGTACTCCAATGGGTCCAGTAAGTTATGCAATACATGTAAAATTTTCATTCGTATATATCGCATATACTTGAAAGTGAATATTCCAAAATTGGGCATTTCTGACATAATTTGCTATTTGGTGCCCAACTATCAATACATAATAGCTATATTTTATACCATTGGAAAGCTGAAATTGTGAACCTTTCATTATCCACTGCTGACCAGTAGGTTCAATGTCATAAGTTTATACATAAGGTTTCAAAATGTACTGCATGAACTATTCTGGGTCAATCAAATCACATGTGAGGCCAAAACTAAGGGACGTAACGGCTATATTTTATACCGTTGCAAAGCTGAGAACCTCCTCTTTCAGAATCCACAGACTCCCCAAAGGCTCGCGTTAGCATTTTTTATACCTAAGATTTCAAACGTGCTGCGCACACTACTCTTGGGTGATCGCATCGCATGTGAGGCCGGAACTAAGGAGACGTAACGGCTATATTTGATACCGTTGCGAAGCTGAGAACCTCCTCTTTCAGAATCCACACCCTCTGGGAGGCTGTGGATTCTGAAAGGGGATGTTCTCAGCTTCGCAACGGTATAAAATATAGCCGTTACGTTTCCTTAGTTCTGGCCTCACATGAGATGCGATCACCAAGAGTAGTGCATGCAGCATGTTTTGAAATCTTAGGTATAAAATCGTGACCGTGAACCTTTTTGAGAGTGGTAGATTCTGAAAGAGAATTTTCTCAGCTTTCCAATGGTATAGACCACAGCATTAG